>CM042879.1:8113493-8153493 GCA_023658055.1 Thaleichthys pacificus | reverse complement strand
AAGGGAGGAGGGGGGGGGGGGAAAGGGGAGAGGGGGGAGGGAGGTTTAGGAGGAAGGGTGAGGGGGGGTTAGGAGGGTCCGACTGACACACACCACACACACACACCACACACCACACACACACCACACACACACCACACACACACACACAGACTCACACCACACACACACCACACAGACTCACACCACACACACGTATGATTTTCACTGCGGGGTGTCTTGTGATGGACTCGTTTAAAACACGGATGCAGAGATAAGACAAAAGACTAGTGAGAGACCAGATCCTCTCTCCCTCTGGTCTGTCACACCCTCCCTCCTCTCTCCCATCTGGTCTGGTCACACCCTCCCTCCTCTCTCCCTCTGGTCTGTCACACCCCTCCCTCCTCTCTCCCTCTGGTCTGTCACACCCTCCCTCCTCTCTCCCTCTTGTCTGTCAACAACCACTCTCCTCCTCTCTCCCCTCTGGTCTGTCACACCCTCCCTCCTCTCTCCCCTGGGTCTGTCACACCCTCCCTCCTCTCTCCTCTGGTCTGTCACACCCTCCTCCTCTCTCCCTCTGGTCTGTCACACCCTCCCTCCTCTCTCCCTCTGGTCTGTCACACCCTCCCTCCTCTCTCCCTCTGGTCTGTCACACCCTCCCTCCTCTCTCCCTCTGGTCGGTCACACCCTCCCTCCTCTCTCCTTCTGCCTCTCTACCTCCCGGGGGGGGGGGGGGGAGAGTTCCCCGCTCTCTCTCTCTCTACCTCTCTCTCTCTCTCTCTCTACCTCTCTCTCTCTCTACCTCTCTCTCTCTCTCTCTCTATCAGCTGCATCTGACACCACAGGCCAGGTGTGTCACAATCCTGAAGGACCGGAGGAGTGTGTGTATAAATGTGTGTGTGTGTGTGTGTGTGTGTCACCAGACCTCAGGTATTCAGGGCAGCAGAGGTCAGGTCAGGGTTATCAGACATGTCAGTCTAGAGATCTGGTCACGTCACCAGCTCAGAGATACAGCGTCAGTGTTGCGACAGTAGTATCATTTACATAGCGCACAAAACGTATTTTTTGTCTTGCATAAAGTTTCACCACAACCCAAAACCAACGCTAAATACCAGATGTTAATTCTTCAAACATGCTGTTTGTCCACCTACAAACAATGGCTTTTATTTGCTTTAGCATGCCCATATAAAACGCGTTTTTAAAGGATATAATAACCATAATCAATAAAAGATCTAAAATAGTTAAAATCTCTCTCACTGCCCTACTGAAGAGTTCAGCGCACTACACGAGGCAAGGGCTGCACCACGTGACCGGCCGAACGCGGAAGCGGATTGAGAGCGGTGTGTGCTGCTACCAGCTGAGCCGCAGGCTGGCCGTGGATCATGATGATGATGATGGCGGAGCTGGTACAGGGACAGGCCGCAATACCTCAGCCCGGATTGAAAGCTGACGGCTTCGCCGACGCTTTACATCGGGCTCGACAGGTAACAAGAGTGGAGCAATTCATTTACGATTTGACGGAAGTGGAAACGGGCCTTTTAAACGACGCTAAAGCACTTTTATTCGAACTCGCCCATGTCTCCAGCTTCTGCTATGCGCTCAAGAAAAACACATTAGCAAGCCACATAGCATGCTAGCTGTCATCCAGCTCTACTTCGCTATGCGCACTAGCTGTGCTGGCGTCTTTTCGGTCCACAGCACGACACGAAAAACATGTTAATCCAATTTGTAGTGTTGTCACGTCGAAGATCTGAAGTACTGTCTTTCGTGCTAGCAGGCTAGCTAACTCTGTGGCTAGCTGAGTTGGTCACACGTGTCCACATGCAACCTGTTGTTGAGTTACTAAAGTTCAGGGATTCGTTGTGGCCTTGGTCGCAAACATCGAAACTTAACCAGAACAGATCTCTGAAAAGGTTCCCTGTATAAAAACAAGTTTGATTTGGACATAAACCCATCCGGTGCTTGCTTGTAGTTAACAGATTAAAATCCCCTCCCCCGTTGCCCCGCGGAGGCTAGGTAGCTAGCTAACCTGTTAGCTGTTGTCAAAGTTTTGTAGCTAAGTAGGCTACCTTATGTAACGCATATGAGCACTATACACGCTCCGTGGGAAGTATCTAGCATTGTGAATGTGGGGCAGTGATAATAATGATGGTATTGGTTGTTTGCTGAACTTAATTATTGCTCTAAATTATAACATGCTTAACATTTTAAAACGGTGTGCCACAGTATAAAGTATACTGGAGAGAAATGTAAAAGGTCCAAATAAACAGTTTAAAGTAGTTGAAAGCCCTTTTGATGAAACACGTCGACTTTTCCACTTCAATAACAATTTCTTGCCTGATGTAGAGGCGCAAACAGGCTTGTTTCACTACTTAGACATTCATAATCAGCACAGTAACATGATACAGGGTTAGTCTTAAAAGAAGAGCATAAGCAGTTTAAATCCATATTTTTTAGACTGTTAATACATAATAACGACCTGCTCTGGCCACCAAGCTATTGAAATATCTTCCTTCAACTCAGTCTCCCTGAGTGTTGCGAAGGGCAGCAAATAAAAACGTTCAGCGCACTCCAGATCCAATTCAACGTTCGTCTTTTCTTCTCAGGATCTTTGTTGTCATTCAGATCGTCAAGGTTAGACCCATGCTTTCAGACCTCAACTGGTGAATCTGTGTCAACAGATTTGATGCTCTCGGCTCAAAAGACAATTAGCGAAAAAGGCTTGGTACCTTCTCGGTCGTAAGTGCTTTTTCACCCGTGCAGCAAAACAGCATTATGCTCCATCTGCACCCGGGGACAAATACATGGTTACTCTAACTAGAAGGTGCTGGAAAGTAATCAAATAAAATTTGACTTAAAGACTTCTGCCTCCTTCCTCATGTCCCTGCTAAAGAGACTGATCTGATGTGAGGCCACCTGCAATGTCTCTACAGAGACGCACATCATAACAGCTATGTTGTACTGGTGCTGGAATACTATTATTTTTGGTACACTGTGTCTGGTAGCTGAGATGTTACTTTACACTGTGTCTGGTAGCTGAGATGTTACTTTACACTGTGTCTGGTAGCTGAGATGTTACTTTACACTGTGTCCGGTAGCTGAGTCTGGTGTTGACTGGTGGATGTGTCTGGTGTTGACTAGTGGATGTGTCTGGTGTTGACTGGTGGATGTGTTTGGTGTTGACTAGTGGATGTGTTTGGTGTTGACTGGTGGATGTGTTTGGTGTTGACTGGTGGATGTGTTTGGTGTTGACTGGTGGATGTGTTTGGTGTTGACTGGTGGATGTGTCTGGTGTTGACTGGTGGATGTGTCTGGTGTTGACTGGTGGATGTGTCTTGTGTTGACTAGTGGATGTGTCTTGTGTTGACTAGTGGATGTGTCTGGTGTTGACTGGTGGATGTGTCTGGTGTTGACTAGTGGATGTGTCTGGTGTTGACTGGTGGATGTGTCTTGTGTTGACTAGTGGATGTGTCTTGTGTTGACTAGTGGATGTGTCTTGTGTTGACTAGTGGATGTGTTTGGTGTTGACTGGTGGATGTGTCTTGTGTTGACTAGTGGATGTGTCTTGTGTTGACTAGTGGATGTGTCTGGTGTTGACTGGTGGATGTGTCTGGTGTTGACTGGTGGATGTGTCTGGTGTTGACTGGTGGATGTGTCTGGTGTTGACTGGTGGATGTGTCTGGTGTTGACTAGTGGATGTCTTGTGTTGACTAGTGGATGTGTCTTGTGTTGACTAGTGGATGTGTTTGGTGTTGACTAGTGGATGTGTTTGGTGTTGACTGCTGTCCTGTGCTCTTTGTCCCAGATGGCTGCTAAAATGGGGGCGGAGCCTATGTCCCACATGAACAGTTCTCCGCCGGGCGTCGACCCCTCCCTCTACGCCTACACAGGTCAGACACTCATACACACCTCTCCACACACACACACACACACACACACACCTCCCCACACACACACACCTCCCCACACACACACACCTCCCCACACACACACACCTCTCCACACACACACACCTCCCCACACACACACACCTCCCCACACACACACTCCTCTCCACACACACACACCTCCCCACACACACACACCTCTCCACACACCTACCCCCAGTAGTGTTGATCTTAACTCATCAGAACTGTTACAGGAGCCTTAGTAGAGGCTGGTTTGCCCCCTCCCCTGCCCCCCACTCCAGTTTATCTCCATACTGCTTGTTGGTAACCACGGAGACCCCTCTGTCCCCACCCACCACCCCTACAGAGATAATACACTCATTACCTGGGAAGGTCACTCAATTGCTGGCTATTACCCCAGCCTGACGTCCAATCACACGCCATTATCACAGTCCGTCACCCAATCGGAGAGTGCGGCTGGCCGTAGTCCCGGTCACAGCCAGCATGGGGATTCCTGTGGATGCGTGTGTGGTCACCCGCTGTTCCTCCAATATAGCACAATATTGATCAATCTGTGTGCCGGTCAGTCTTCCTTGGAGGGGGGAGACGGGGGAGACAGGAGAAGGAGGAGGGGGAAGGATGGGAGAGGAGGGAAGGAGGGAGAAAGAGAACAGGATGGGGAGGGAGGGGAGGATGGGGGAGGCCTTGTGGAGTTCTCAGTGTTGGTTATATGTCTTTGTTTTGTTTCATAAAGACAAGTTTGACTTTCTAACCTCCCCTCTCCCTTATTCACCCTCTCTCACCTCCTCCCCTCCCCTCTCCCATCCTACCATTTCTGCTGTATCCTTCCTGCTGTATCTCTCTGTCCGTCCTCCATGCCTCCCTCCCTCTCATGTCTCTGCAGGTAACCAGCTAGCAGCCATGGGACACCAGAGGTAAGCCCTGACTGAGTGACTGGCTGGCTGGTTGAAGCATGATATTCGTGTGCCAGGAGAAAGATATTGATTCAGCTATTTGGTGTAATACCACCCTGCCCCTGTCGATCACTCCCACACACACACACAGTTTTCTCAGCAGGGGACCTGTGAGCTAGTCAGGCCTAGATAACGATCTGCCCTCTGCATCCTTGTCTTGTTTGCAAATAGAGGTGTGTGTGTGTGTGTGTGTGCGCGCGCACAATCGTAACATATTCATCAGCTCTCGTCCTTGGGGCTGAGACTGTAGATGTTTCTAATGGAATCCTCTTGAATGGATACAGCATGTACTCAACCGAACACACACACACGTGCGCACACACACACACGTGCGCACACACACACACGTGCGCACACACACACCTGTGCGCACACACACACCTTGTGTACACACACACACGTGTGCACACACAGTGACTAATCGTGTGTCTTGTCTTTCCTCACCAGGGTGATAACAGAAGACTACAAAGTGCCTGATAGAATGGTTGGATTCAGTAAGTCTGCTGAGGACACTTCAGTCTGTTAGGTCTCACTAACCCTGTTAGAACCCTGTTAGAACCCTGTTAGAACCCTGTTAGAACCCTGTTAGAACCCCGTTAGGTCTCACGAACCCTGTTAGAACCCTGTTAGAACCCTGTTAGAACCCTGTTAGAACCCTGTCAGAACCCTGTCAGAACCCTGTCAGAACCCTGTCAGAACCCTGTTAGGTCTCACTAACCCAGCTGATGGAGTTATTAGGTCTCTCCTCTCTCTCCCCCCCCCCCCCCCCCCCCCCCTCTCGCCTCTTTAATCTCCTCTAAACTCTCACTCTCCCCCTCCTCTCTAGTCATTGGTCGAGGAGGAGAGCAGATCACCAGAATCCAGCTGGAGTCAGGGTGTAAGATACAGATAGCCTCTGGTAAGAAAACTGTGTGTGTGGTATCTAGCTACCTGCATTGCTTGAGACAGTGAAGGTCTAATGCTGTGTGTGTGTGTGTGTGTGTGTTCCTAGAGAGTGGAGGTATGATGGAGAGACCCTGCTCACTGACAGGAACTCCAGAGAGCATTGAGTAAGTCCTCTTCACACACACACACACTTCACAACACTGGACTTCTGTTCAAAAAAAGTGTGTTCACTCTTTCCTCCTCCTCCTCCCCCCCCCCCCCCCCCCCTCCTCCTCCTCCTCCCCCCCCAGGCAGGCTAAGAGGATGCTCAGTCAGATCGTGGAGCGCTGTCGGAGCGGCCCTGGTTTCCATGGTGACGGCGAGGGGGGCAGTTCGGTCCAGGAGATGCTGATTCCTGCCAGTAAAGTGGGTCTGGTCATCGGTCGGGGAGGCGACACCATCAAACAGCTGCAGGTGAGGGGGGGGGGGGCGTGGCGGGGCGGGGCTGGAGGTGATGGTGGTGATGAAGATGATGATGATAATGTTGATGGTGATGATGGTGATGGTGGTGTGATTCAGGAGCGAGCGGGGGTGAAGATGATGATGATCCAGGATGGACCGATGCCCACAGGAGCAGACAAGCCCCTCAGGATCTCAGGTGATCCTTACAAGGTCCAGGTGAGCCCCGCCCACACAGCCCACACAGCCAATCACATCACTTTATCACCTCACACAGGTTTGTATGTTCGGAAGTCTTCATTCACCCCCCCCCCCCCCTTCAGCAAGCTCGGGAGCTGGTTCTGGAGATCATCAGGGAGAAGGACCAGGGAGACTTCAGGTCTGGGAGGAACGACTTCAACCCCAGGCTGGGGGGCAGCACCCTGGACGTAAGCACCCGGGGGGCAGGGAGGGGGCAGGAGGGGGCAGGGAGGGGCAGGGAGGGGGCAGGAGGGGGCAGGGAGGGGGCAGGGAGGGGGCAGGGAGGGGGGAAGCAGGGGGGGTATTACATGACCTAGTGACTGACGTGTGTGTCCAGGTGGCAGTGCCCAGGTTTGCAGTGGGCATCGTGATCGGCAGGAGTGGAGACATGATCAAGAAGATCCAGAACGATGCCGGGGTCAGGATCCAGTTCAAACCAGGTGTGTGTGTGTCTGCTGGAGGTGTGTGTGTGCACATGTGAATATGTGAGGGACGGAGTTTGGTAAATAGTTAAAGGTTTGTGTGTAGCATGTTAAGGTGTAGCAAGTTAGGGTGTAGCATGTTAGGGTGTAGCATGTTAGGGTGTAGCATGTTAGGGTGTAGCATGTTAGGGTGTAGCATGTTAGGGTGTAGCATGTTAGGGTGTATCATGTTAGGGTGTAGCATGTTAGGGTGTAGCATGTTAGGGTGTAGCATGTTAGGGTGTAGCAAGTTAGGGTGTAGCATGTTAGGGTGTAGCATGTTAGGGTGTAGCATGTTAAACCTGTTGATGCCTGTAACCTTGTTGTTGTTGTTGCCAGACGACGGGATCAGCCCTGAACGTGTTGCCATGGTGATGGGTCAGTCTGACCGCTGCCAGCACGCTGTACACCTCATCAACGAGCTGATCCAGACCGCTCAGGTACACACACACACACCATACACACACCACACACACACACAAACACACACTCCAAACACACACACACCACAAACACACACACACCATACACACACACCATACACACACCACACACACACACAAGTCCAGACTCTTCCTGATCCTGTGTTGTGTCTGCAGGACAGAGATGGGTTTGGGGGCGTGGCTGGGGTGAGGGGGCGTGGCCGGGTCAGAGGGGACTGGAACCTGGGTTCACCTGGAGGACTACAGGAAGTGACATACACCATACCTGCTGACAAGTGTGGCCTGGTGATTGGCAAAGGTAGGGGCTAACACAATCACACAATCACATAGACACACATGTACACACACGTAAGCACACACTCACAAACACGCACGCACTTGTGAGATGACAGGAATAATGGGTGTGAGGTCAGGGTCGTACAACCTTCATTACTGTTAAATATACTATTACACACACGCACACACACACTGCTGCATGGATGAACACATCCATACATGCCTCTTTTAGAGGTCAGCCTTGGGAAGCCAAGCGAGCCTTTTATCATGTTGATCTCTCCCCCTTTCTCTGCCTCCCTCCCTCTCTCTTTTCCTTTCTCTCTCTCTCTTCGTTCGTCTCTCCCTCTCCTCGGTCCATTAGCTGTCTGTCAAGGTAAAAGACTGAAAGTCTCTAATGTGTCACAAGTACCTGGGCGACCGAGCAATGCTCTCCTCTCTCCTCTCCTTATTTCTTTCTCTTACCTTACCCTGCACTTTCTCCTTAATCGTTTCTCCCTCTCTCTCCCTCCCCTGCCTCTCTCTCTCTCTCTCTCTCTCAAGCACAGGCCTGTTCTCCTTTATCTCCTACCTCCTACGCTCTGCCTCCTGTCTGGGCCTGCTCCCCCCCCCGCCTCCCCCCCTGTCCAGAGAGCTGGGAGGGGGGGAGGCAGGAGGGGGGGAGGCAGGAGGGGAGGGTTGACAGGGTGAATGAGCTTATTAGCCATTCATACTCACTCTATTGGCCCCTATTTAAAAGTCATTGACCATTCACTGGGTGACTGGTGTTGGGAGGAGGGGGGAGGTAATGAAAAGGCAAAGCTGCACAAATGTCAAGTGTGTGTGAGAGCATGTGTGTGTGTGTGTAGCAGGTCCATATGTCTGGCAGGCTGGGAGCAGGAGGATGAACTGGTGGTGCTGTCAAGCCTCTCTATTGGCCGATGGTGATTAATGTCTTAGCCATACAGGAGCAACGCCCGCCCCCCCTCCCACCCTCTGTTACCCCCCCGGTCTCTAAATACCCCCCAGACACACACCATCCTCTGCTCCACCCCAACCAAACGCCCCCACCCCCCCTCGCCACATACACATACACACACTTTGCTAAACATGTATGACTCCCTGCATTGAATATGACTGTACACGGTAGTACAACTGTGTGTGTGTGTGGAGACAGGGAGAAGGAGAGAGCCTTGTGTGCTACTCTGGTGTGTCTCCAGCCTGCCTGTCTCTGCTGCCCTCCTCATGGGTTCATCAAGCAGGGTTCATCTGGAGCACAATGACTTCATGCTCCTGGGAGTCTATTGGGGCTGGCACAGGGCCGAGGGGAGGGGAGGGTCAGAGGGGAGGGGAGGGTCGGAGGGGAGGGGAGGGTCGGAGGGGAGGGGAGGGGGGGGGGGGGAGGCTAGGAGTCCTTTTCAGCGTGGTGTCAAGTAGGGTCAATAGAGTGTCTGCTTGTAGGGGAGAAGGTGCTAACGGATGTCTGTATGTGGGTGTTCCTCCCCCCTGTGGGTGTTACTCTCCCCCTCCTCCCCCCTGGAGGGGGAGGGAGACCCTCAGTCTCAACATCAGTCTGGCTGTACTCAACATCTCTTCACTTGCTGTGTGTGTGTCAGGGGGGGACACCATCAAGAGCATCAACCAGCAGTCTGGGGCCCACGTGGAGCTCCAGAGGAACCCTCCTCCAAGCACAGACCCCAGCGTCAGGGTGTTCACCCTGCGGGGCACCGCCCCTCAGATGGACCTGGCACGCCAGCTCATAGACGACAAGATAGGGGTACACACACCACACACACACCACGGACACACCACGGACACACACACACCACGGACACACACACACCACGGACACACCACGGACACACCACGGACACACACACACCACGGACACACACACACCATGGACACACACACACACACCACGGACACACCACACACACACCACGGACACACCACGGACACACACACACCACAGACACACCATGGACACAGCCATGCATTGTGATGATCGTGATGATGGTGGTGGTGATGAAGATGGACCTGTTCTAACTCCTGTGTGTCTCCAGGGTTCAGGCATCATGAGCAACGGAGGGTTTGGATTCAGCCCCTTCACCCAGCCTGCAGCCACACACCAGAGGTAACTCCCCCTGCTGTGTGTGTGCGTGCGTGCGTGTGTGTGTGTATGCGTGCAGTACTGATGTGTGTGTGTGTGTTGTGTTGCAGCGGTGGTGCCCAGGCGTTCATGACGGGCGGATGGGGAACCACCTACCAAACCTGGCAGGCAGCTGGCCAGCCTGACCCCAGTACGTACACACACACACACACACACACACACACACACTGACCACACACACCTACCAAACCTGCAGCAGCGGGCCAGCCTGACCCCAGTACGTACACACACACACACACACACACACACACACTGACCCCACACACACACACACACACACACACACTTCTTCTTACTGTGAGCTGTACCGTTGTGTGTATGTGTCTCCAGGTCACAATGGCTCCCAGGCTGGTCAGATGGACTACTCCAAAGCATGGGAGCAGTACTATAAGAAACTAGGTGTGATGTCCCCTCTCTCTCCCTCTCTCTCTCTCCCTCTCTCTCTCTACCTCTCTCCCTCTCTCTCTCTCTCTCTCTCTCCCTCTCTCTCTCTACCTCTCTCTCCCTCTCCTCTCTCTCTCTCTCTCTCTCTCTCTCTCTCTCTCTCTCTCTCTACCTCTCTCTACCCCCCTCTCTCTCTCTCTCTCTCTCTCCAGCCCTCTACCCCCCTCTCTCTCTCCCTCTCTCTCTTTCTTTCTTTCTCTCTCTCTCTCTCTCTCTCTCTCCAGCCCTCTACCTCTCTCCCTCTCTCTCTCTCTCTCTCTCCAGCTGTTTTCCTCTCTCTCTTCATTCTCTTATTGGGTGTATTTTTCTGACACGTGTGTGTGTGCGTGTGTGTTTTCGTGCGTGTGTGTGTAGGTCAGTCGTCCCAGCAGAGCCCTGTCCCAGAGTATGGAGCGGCTGTAGCAGAGTACTACAGACAGCAGGGGGCGTACCTCTGGCCCTCGGCCCCCACCAGCCAGGTAACACACACACCAGCCAGGTAACACACACACCAGCCAGGTAACACACACACCAGCCAGGTAACACACACACCAGCCAGGTAACACACACACCAGCCAGGTAACACACACACCAGCCAGGTAACACACACACCAGCCAGGTAACACACACAAGCCAGGTAACACACACACCAGCCAGGTAACACACACACCAGCCAGGTAACACACAAGCCAGGTAACACACACACCAGCCAGGTAACACACACACCAGCCAGGTAACACACACACCAGCCAGGTAACACACACAAGCCAGGTAACACACACACCAGCCAGGTAACACACACACCAGCCAGGTAACACACACACACACCAGCCAGGTAACACACACACACACCAGCCAGGTAACACACACACACACCAGCCAGGTAACACACACAAGCCAGGTAACACACACACCAGCCCGGTAACACACACACACACCAGCCCGGTAACACACACACCAGCCAGGTAACACACACACACACACACCAGCCAGGTAACGCACACACCAGCCCGGTAACACACACACACACCAGCCAGATAACACACACACCAGCCAGATAACACACACACCAGCCAGGTAACACACACATCAGCCAGGTAACACACACACACACACACCAGCCAGGTAACGCACACACCAGCCAGGTAACACACACACACACTGTGTTCTGAAGTGTGTGTGTGTGTTCTCAGGACCACTAGACACCATCTCCACAGAGAAGAGTTTGGAGCGATTGAGGACAAGGAAGACAACTGTTAACAGTACTATTGAGGTTTAGAAGATATTTTCAACGGCTTTTTGCTTCATTTTCTTTTTTGTAACACACTCGCTTTAGAATGACTAAAAAAATAATAATATTAATTGAAGAAAAAAATCAAAGACGTTTTCACTTTCCCTTTATTTTTTATTTCCAATGTATTTTTTTTTATTTTTATGTTTTATTACGTAAAATGGATATTTCACCTGGTAATTGTTTTGGGGAGGTTAGTCTCTGGTCTTGCAAATACAACCTTTTTGGTTTTGTTTTCCATCAAACTTGAACATGTATCAGTGTGGCTTTGAACAAAATGCAGTATAATCTTTTTATTTCATTCTTTTTGTGTCCTTCTTATTTTGTGTGTTTCTTTTGGCTAAATAAAGGTGTGGCTTCACAGGGCTTAGCAGTCTGAAGGCTCCTGAATAAGGGCAGGTTCACAGAGGTTCTGTTTGATTTAGTGTTTTTTACGTCGAACATTTTAATGTTGTGAGATTGACTGTAATGTACCAACTGTCTGGAGAATTTTTTTTTGTACTAAATTACTGGTATGGTTTCTAATTCCTTATTTATCCCATTTTGATTGCTCAGTCTGTGTTGTGTGTTCAGGGAGGTTGCAATATCTTTATTTCAGTGTGGAGATGAATATAGATTTCCTTCCTCCTACATTTATAAATCTTGCGTTTTTATTATTTAGTGTGATAGATAAAGTGCTTCTCAAAATGATCTGTTATTGAACGTTTATGATGAGTTTGATTGAATATTGTTATGGTATTTCTCCTCATGCTATATTTAAGTCTATTTGTCGAAATAAGAAATGTTCATGTGAATCTGGCATCAGTCATTCTATCCCTCCCTTCCTCCTCCCTCCCCCTCCCTCCCTCTCTCCCTCCCTCCCTCCCCCTCTCTCTCGTGTGTGACTCGCTGCTCAGACATATGGGTTAAAGTGTTTGTGAATTTGATGCTGCGTCTTCACCTAGTGCAAATCTAACCAGCACATGTGCTCTTCCTCCAGACTGCTAAGCCCCTCCCCCTCCTCCTCCTCACCTGTCACCCTACCTGTTCTGAGGGTTTTGTATTACAGATGTTGACTAGTTGACTCCCCCCTTCTCCTCCCCCCCCCCATCTGACGTTCTCAGTGCGGGCAGGGCCTAAGATTTATCTTGTTACTCACAGTGGACTTTTATTTTGTAGGAGTGAGGCTTGGGGACGGTATAACTGTGCTCTCAATTCTTCTTTTTCTAGAACCTGTTTCCTATATGCTCAAATTATGAAATAAACCATGTATTTAAAAGACACAGGGAAGGGGGGGTGAAGGATGATGCTTTGTGGTGTTGGGGAGGTGGGCGGGGGGAGGTGGGCGGGGGGCAGTCGATGAGATGGTGGGCTTTTGTGAAAACACATTCCTGTTTTTGAGTCGTCTGCTGCCTTCTGATTGGCCGGCACAAGCCCAGAGACGGGGGGGGGGGGGGTCTGCACCCTAACAACCATATCTCTTCTTCTGGGCTGCATCCTAACAACCATATCTTCTGTGTAAAGTTTTCTATGCCATGTACACAAATAGAGGCAATATATATTCTCACTAGTTAATTTCTACGCTTACTTTGAACTGTTTTGACTCAAAAATAATAATAATTAGCCACAACTCGTGGCGAACAATATAGAATCTTTATTTTTGTACTGTTAAACAAACAGAGGAGACTAACCGCTCCAGGCTGAAGTAGAAATGACTTCTCGTCTCCCAGTTGTGTTGCTGTGTACCTTGCTTCAAATAAACCTAGACTCTAAAGGATGTGAGCTTCTGTTTACCTGGGTCCCTATCTGTCTGTCTGGATAGTTTCCTTCTAGAAATGATGAAAAACGTTTCCCCCCCCCCCCAGATGTTAGAATTGTGGAGGAGGAGGGGGGAGTGGAGGAGGAGGAGGAGGGGGGGAGTGGAGGAGGAGGGGGAGTGGAGGAGGAGGAGGGAGTGGAGGAGGAGGGGGGAGTGGAGGAGGAGGAGGGAGTGGAGGAGGAGGGGGAGTGGAGGAGGAGGGGGAGTGGAGGAGGAGGGGGAGTGGAGGAGGAGGGGGGAGTGGAGGAGGAGGAGGGAGTGGAGGAGGAGGGGGAGTGGAGGAGGAGGGGGGAGAGGAGGAGGAGGGAGTGGAGGAGGAGGGGGAGTGGAGGAGGAGGGGGAGTGGAGGAGGAGGGGGAGTGGAGGAGGAGGGGGGAGTGGAGGAGGAGGGGGGGAGTGGAGGAGGGGGGGGAGTGGAGGAGGAGAGGGGAGTGGAGGAAGAGGGGGGGAGTGGAGGAGGAGGAGGGAGTGGAGGAGGAGGGGGGAGTGGAGGAGGAGGGGGAGTGGAGGAGGGGGAGGAGGGGGGGGGAGTGGAGGAGGAGGAGGGGGAGGAGGAGGGGGGAGTGGAGGAGGAGGGGGAGTGGAGGAAGAGGGGGGAGTGGAGGAGGAGAGGGGAGTGGAGGAAGAGGCGGGAGTGGAGGAGGAGGAGGGAGTGGAGGAGGAGGAGGGAGTGGAGGAGGAGGAGGAGGGGGAGTGGAGGAGGAGGAGGGAGTGGAGGAGGAGGGGGGAGTGGAGGAGGAGGAGGGAGTGGAGGAGGAGGGGGGAGTGGAGGAGGAGGAGGGAGTGGAGGAGGAGGGGGGAGTGGAGGAGGAGGAGGAATGATTGAAGTTTGAGAGTGATAGAAACATTTAAGAACTAAAGTTTGTCCGAGATTCACCGTGTGTTTGAGAGTAACCCCAGTCTGCAGTAATATAATTCAACAAATCATTTAACCAATTTAATGTTTTGGTGGAAGTACTGAAATGTCAGGGTTTAGTGAACTCAGAACTCACAACTAAATTAAAGAAAAACAGAGTTCCACAGCTCTTGAACTTCACATAAAATATCACAGATGAAATAAAAAATATTTCTGAGCCATTTTCCAATTCGAGGTCTTGGCAATGTGTGACTTCCAAGAGAAAGGGGATCGCAAATGTTGACGCTTTCTTTTGAAACACTGCCACAACATTGTTTTAGTGTGTTGAAACGTTTCAAAGCTTACGTTTTACCCACATCTATTTCTCCCAAGGATATGTGTCGAGTTTAATTTCAATGTCAAGTCACTGGTAGTTCACATTAACACATTTTCACGCCAGATTTTTCCAAGTTTAATGTGTGTTTCACCACCCAAACACACACACACTACGTCACACCTATCACTATATACTACACAGATAATCCCATGTCTATTTGCAGGTAGATCATCAGAAAGACCAGGATATAGACAGCCACTCAAGATGAACAATACTTCACCTTGACACGGTTGTCACCCGCGCTACAGGTCCCCGGCAACCGCTGCCAAGGCAGCACCGTGTCCCCAGGCGGTGATGAGGCGTGATTGACGTCAGACTTCTAGAGCCTTCCGGTGATCACATGTAAAGGGGTAAACGGCTGTTAAGGAGGCAGGAAGCCCGGAGGGGGGAGGGGGGGGGGGAATCTGGTCAGCAGGTTTTTATTGGCCGGGTCTCTGCTCACTAATGTGTGTGACACGGAGAGAGAGTGTGTACGTGTGTCTAATAGACCCAGGGAGTGTGTGTGTGTGTGTGTATAATAGACCCAGGGAGAGAGAGAGTGTGTGTGTGTCTAATAGACCCAGGGAGAGAGAGAGTGTGTGTGTGTCTAATAGACCCAGGGAGAGAGTGTGTGTGTGTCTAATAGACCCAGGGAGAGAGAGAGAGTGTGTGTGTCTAATAGACCCAGGGAGAGAGAGAGAGAGAGTGTGTGTGTGTCTAATAGACCCAGGGAGCGAGAGAGAGAGAGTGTGTGTGTGTCTAATAGACCCAGGGAGCGAGAGAGAGAGAGAGTGTGTGTGTCTAATAGACCCAGGGAGCGAGAGAGAGAGAGAGAGAGAGTGTGTGTCTGACAGACTTGTGTTCTGTGCCAGTCTGCCAGAAGAGCATTTGGCTTCCATAACAGATGAGTGAGCACACTGTCATGACCCTACTGACTGGAACATGAGTGAGTGATTAACTGAGGGTGTGTGGGGAGCGACAAGGACTGTCTGTGTGTGTGTGTGTTGCTTCATTTTAACAGGGAGGCTGATTGAGAGTTTTTTGAAGTGAGTCTGGAATTGGTTGAGCCTCTAAAACACAGATCAATGTTACACAAGGTACTGAGGCAAGAGGAAAACACAATGGATGATTACATCATATTATTACTCAAACCAATCCATTTCAATATAAAATAAATGTGTGACTGTCTCTCTCTGGTATATTGAAATATCTAAGGGACTGTGTGTGTGAAAAAGCATGTGTGTGTTTCAGAGAAAGATTTTTTTTTTTGTGTTTGTGTGATTGAGCAGGAGAGTTTGTGTGTGTGTAACGTGATCTGTGAGCAGAGCAGTAAGTAAGGCAGAGCCTGGAAGATCGCTGCTAACCGCTGATTAAACATTTAGCTCCTGCTGGAACACAACCAAACTACCAGGAGACACAAGCTGTAATGCATGTATCAACTACTGCTCTGTCTCTACCTCTCTCTCTCTGTCTGTCTCTCTCTCTCTATACCTCTCTCTCTGTCTGTCTCTCTCTCTGTCTGTTTCTCTCTCTGTCTGTTTCTACCTCTCTCTCTGTCTGTCTCTACCTCTCTCTCTGTCTGTCTCTACCTCTCTCTCTCTGTCTCTACATCTCTGTCTCTCTCTCTGTCTGTCTCTACCTCTCTCTCTGTCTGTCTCTCTCTCTCTGTCTGTCTCTACCTCTCTCTCTGTCTGTCTCTCTCTCTCTGTCTGTTTCTACCTCTCTCTCTGTCTGTCTCTACCTCTCTCTCTCTGTCTCTACATCTCTGTCTCTCTCTGTCTGTCTCTACCTCTCTCTTTGTCTCTCTCTCTGTCTCTCTACCTCTCTGTCTCTTTCTTTCTCTGTCTGTCTCCCTCTTCCCTTGACCACTCTGCTCCTCCTCTCCTCCTTCCTCTCCTCCTTCTGTTCCCCTCCTTCTCACCCTATCTCCTCCCCCCAGCCTCTCTCCTGTTCTGCTGGGCAGGATGTCAGATGGATCTAAATCCCAGGTTATTGGGAACCGCTGCCCCCCCCCCCCCCTCCTCCCACACCTTCCACCCCCCCTCCTAGACCCCTGCCCCCCTCCTAGACCCCTGCCCCCCTCCCAGAGAGCACAGCAGACACTGGGCTCCGGCCATAGAGCCCCCCTCCCCCCAGACCCCCACTAACTCTCTGCAGCTGTTTTCAAATCTTGACACTTGTTTTCAGATCACCCCTCTGACCCTCTGCATTCCCTGTCGGGGGTGAAAGGGTTAAGTCCGTCTCCGCTTCGCAGCAGTGGCGCTGTCCATATTTTATTACTGTTCCAAGTAAATATGTATTATGTAAATATATATTTACATACATATTTAAATATACCTGTGTATTTTAGCACCCTAATCATACAACCACGTGTGTTTTTTCTCTATCTTCTTCCTTTCCTTCTGTTTTTCATCCCTCTATCCTCCCAGGCCCTCCGTCTCTCCGGTTCCCTGAGACAGAAGTAACCGGGACTGAGCTCTTCAATGTGAGTGATAATTGGTGCCCAATTTACAAACCATATCAGTTAGTGCAAGGCCATTAACCCTTCTGGAGAGGTTTCAATTAAGCTGTTTTAGCTCCCCGCGCGCGGGCCACACGGAGCACCTTCACCGTGCAACTACAGGTATATTTTAGAACCTGCTTTTTTCGGGACAGCAACGGTGACATCGGTTGCTGTCTTGTAACTGCTGGAAGCACGCGCGTAATGTCACACGTCTTAGAGTAGGTTCGTTCCATTCACGTGCCCCATTTAAACGGTGGCTATTTTAGTTTTAGCCCACGGACTTAGTCCTATGACCTGGTGATTTGATTAATGTTATTTAGCTTACTTTTAATTGTATTAGCCTAAAGAAGGACGTTGTGATATTGTCATTGCTTCTACCTCAATTATTTCAGTAATAAGTAATTATTTTTTTTACATTATTGTTTTTCTTGAAATGTTTACGGAGACCGTTCACAGTAGACCGTTAGACCCGTTCTGTAGAGGCACGTTTACGCGCGCTCGGTAATTTAGAAATAGCTTAAAAATAACCACATTATCAATTAATATCAAAAGTTTGTTCATCAAAAGTTGCATTGATAAAGGTATACAACAAGCCGTCGAAGCATATGATCTGCTGGGAACGTTTTTGCCCGGCGCACTTAATCAGTCTAGCCTACCTGACAAAATTATAATGATAAAACTGTTGTTTATGAGACAACTCTATATCCATTGCTTAATCAAGAGTACCCTAATAATTTACATCAACCACACTATAGGCCTATGTTTATACAAGCATAGGCCTGTTGATTTATGTTTATGTAAATTAATTAGCGGCCCTACACGGAGGGATGAAAACCCTGTATAGCCTAATTTGGCCATGTGAACTTATTCGATGTAGACGTCGATTTAATTGCCATGTTTAGCGGCGGCAGGTCTGAATTCAGACAGCAGTTTAATGAGCATTTGATATGATAAAGCCCCCAGCGTTCAGCCCCGAGCAGCCGTCTCCTTTCACCGGGACGCGGGACAGGACAAGGCGCCCTCTTCTCGGATTATCAGGGGATAGAAGAAGGAGCGAGGAGGGGGTGTAAGGGGTGCACATGTCCTTGCCTGTCTGCGCGCCCCATGAATTGGTGCTTAGCGTCATATTGTATGCATTGGGAACATGAATATGCATACATGGTTGACGATATTAAGCAGATCTTTGGAACAATATTAGTCCGCCATTTGGGCACATTCCCATAACTACTTCTGACAGGGTCTGTCCCCTAACGGCTCTGTTTGCATAGCGCCCACCCCTCTCCTCGTGCTCCGCTCCGCAGTCCTTTTCATGTGTTGTCTTCAGCTAGTCTAAGTGGGGCAGACCTGAAGGAACCTCAATTTCGGTCTCTTAGTCTTTCACCGAGAAATAATCAGCCGCGTGCCAAAAGTGTCTCTCTTGTTTTTACGCGTGCCAGTCACCTGCCGCCTCCCGGCCCTTCCCTTTCTCTCCGCCCCGGCTAAAAGAGCCTGCTATTCTCTTCAACATTTCTTTTGACTTTCAACAGTCTGTTTCCCCAAAGAGATTCGGATTGGGTACATATTGAGTTCCCTTTGTCTCTCAAGGGCCGTTCTAAGCTAATTAAATTTTATCCTACCAAATAAAGCACATCTTTCCCGTCTATTAAATTTGACCGTGGCTTTCCAGCCAAACTCCTCCATTTTACCCTTGGAAAAGAAAATAATCCACTGTTCATTGAGTCAAATCAATTGAAAAACATTTGCAAATCTCTATTCTTTCTTCATTTTTATTCCTTTCTTCGCTCACAAAAGCCAGGGGGACAGATTGCTGCTTTGTGCTACGGAACCCCTCAGGAGACTAAAGGAAAGAGATGAATGGTAAATAAATTACGCATGGACGGTGGCTCAATTAATCTTAGCAGTGTTGTCGTTTACCTTTTTTTAAATACAACATAGACGTTTACTAGGCCTGTAGGAGATGTTTCAAAATAAAATAAAAAACCTTATTACAAATCTTAAAATAGGGCTTTATCTATAACTGTTTGTGTTTTTAATATACAAACTAGGCGAATTTTGTTTACAGGTAAACATTTTTCGAGTATTCTCGATTACGATCCATGTTGGATTTTTATTTAATACTCGTGCCCACGGTGTTTACGTCGGATTGATGCCGCTGGTCCCGCGGGCAACGTTTCCCTTCTGAGGTTTACCTGCACTTGCCCCGCAGCAGGTGGATGGTAGTGGAATGTCTTGACAGATATATGATATTATAATTTAAACACAAAAATGTACGCGAACTGATCTGATATTTCTTTATTTTGAGAAGCTGATTTAGGCTACACGTCCATGTGATAATCATTTATTTAACTACAAGTCGCTGTGGGAATTACATTGAAATAAAAAACATTGGCCTATCATCAAAATATGTTCTTTTATTGAACTAATGTTTTGGCGGAAATCAGCCTAATATCCTACATTTTAGAATTTCACAGGAATAACAACCAGGTTAGGCCTATATAGAGGCCTTCTTTTCGTTTTAATTCGTTTTGATTAGGCTAATTAATTTAATGCAGCAGCATGATAAAAAATTTAAACATTTTATTTTCTGATATTAATTTAGATGAATCACTCTTCTCATTGTTACATTGTTTGTTCGTGTGAACTGCAAATGTATTTTAGTGCAATAAACGTTTAATACATTTAAATTAATCTTAATGTGTGGAAATCCTATTGATGGAGAGGGGAAAAATCTGGAGAAAAAAGGTTTTGGAGGAGGGGGGGACTCCCCCTAAAAAGCAGCTGTTGAGGAGTAATCTGTTTTCCTCCTCTGTCACTCACCTCAAAGCCTCAGTCACCGCGTGGCAGGCAGTCGGCTCACCTCGCGCGCCTCTCGCGCATTTCCATCTCATTTCATGTCCCCCTTTCTCGCCAGACCGCAACCTTGTCCAGACCCCGCTACCAGCCCCTTGTAGTTATCCAAATAAAAGATGAGTACCATGGATGTCAAATTGCTCTCAAAACACCGTGGAAGATTGATTTGAGGCACTTTCCTTTCAGCAGACGTTGTTTAGTGGCGAGCTGAATGGGAGAGCCGCGAGCCGGGTTGGAATAAAGATGTTCTCTCTGCGTGAGGAGCGGGAAACCGGCCCGCGAGTCCTGAAAGAGAGAAAATATGTTGACTGCCGACAGAGAGAGAGAGTAAATGAAACCAAATTAAACTAAAACAATTCATAAAACCCATTAAAACAAATGGATCCATAAACATAAATACAGTGTTGGGGATTGTAAAATGTGTAAGCCTATCTGAAATCCAAACATCGAATATCTTTTCTTGTTTCTTTTTCCAGTCTCCATTGAAGCCTAAATCAAATCCTTTTTTTTTTTGCGGAACAACCGTAACCTATTCGGTGATATGGTTGCATGTTCTAGTGTGAACCTTTAATATTCTTAAAATACAGTAACGAATTCTCCGAATTGTATCTTGTTCTTGAATGGATAAAGATCTAAAGCTGATCTAATTCTCTGAAAATGTGAGCACAATTAATGTATAGATTTTTATATAATAACTTGAGGTGCGGATGTCAAATCGAAGTAGATAAGGGTGTGTTTAAACTATAGCCTAAACTATATTCTACTTGCTCGATGTGCTTCGCTGATGTCAGTTGATTAACTTGTCATCTTTTCGTGTCATGTTTGTGTGCAGGTTTGGTTCTCCGCGTGGCATACAACGTTTCACTGCGCGCATGCAACAATGCCAGCGCGAGACACTGTTCCTATATCCCTACCCGTGGCTGTGGATCGCTTGTTATTGTAAAGGTTGCAAGGTGGGTCTCGCGAATTCTGACACCGTCGTTAACAGACCCTTTTACCCCCCCCCCCCCCCCATACACTCACAACTCACGCACCCCTCTCTCCCTCCCTGTCTTTCTGTCTCTCACACACACACCAAGATTAGGCCTAAGAAAATACACACGCACACACCGGGTCTCTCGAGGAGGGGCCACTCAGTTGAGAGCGTGGCTTCTGCTATGGAACAAGCTGTAGAACAGAAGGGGAGGGTCATTATCAGATCATTAGGAAGGCCGCACCAGCACCCTATAAAAGCACCGAGAATCGGAACAGGCTCAATATTTTCTTTTTACATCCAGCAAAGAGGACGTAAAATATCTAGATTTGTTTTTTTCTTATCTCAGTGTAAAATTTACTTAATTATCTTTTGGGGGTAACAGGTGGACGTTTTAAACTAGGGAAGAACAATCTGAATTTTTACGCACAACTTACAGACTCGGTAACCATGGGTTCCGTGCTTCCCGCCGAGACGCTCGTGCTGAAATCTGGATTTAAACAACAGAGTTTATCTCTGGCTGAAATCATCACTTCAGATATCCTCCACAGCTTCCTGTACGGCCGCTGGCGGAACGTGCTCGGGGAGCACCTGTTTGAGGACAAGACCAGCATCAGTCCCAAAACCGCCTTCACCGCAGAGGTCCTCGCGCAGTCCTTCTCGGGCGGTAAGATTGAAAAAAAATTCTTCCTGACATAGTGTTCCCAGCCTGATTTATTTATTTACATCCATGTAGCCTAATATATATTTAAAAAATCATTTTAATTTAAATATGTTTAACATGCGAAGTTTAAAAAAAGTTGCTTTTGTGGATTGGGAACAAAAGCCAACGACCAGGTTTAGCCTAAACTTTCCCAAACATTTGTAAAGAAAGCTAGACCTATGACAAAATCAGTCCCAATTTTGCGTAAAATGTTGATTTTCTACGGTGAGATTCCATGTATTTCTCACCATGTACCGCGTTAACCTCCTCGAACCCGGGCCCCGGGTAGCTTTTTAGAGGCTCCTTCAGCGTGTAACTGGTTGTGACTTAAAGAGGGGTATTAAATTCATGAGCTTATCGCTGTGCTTGACCTGAGAAAGTTTCCCAAACACTGCAGGGCGCACAAAAGAAAAGAAAACCTCTTTTCTTGAAAAGCTTTGCGGGGTTTAGACTCCATTCATCCATCTCAGATTCTGAACAGCTTCTCTCCTCGGTTCTGGCAGCTATTGCGCGACAGTAGCCTTTTTCAGTTTCGGGCGCCTTTATAGACCGGGTGTTCCTCCGTTAATAAACCGTGAAGGCTAATTCTATTGCTATTCACACCATGTCAGACGCCTAATCGTCTTTCCATTTTTTTGTCAGAAATTCCCGGACCCTTTCAACAGATTCTCGTTTCATTCACTCTTGTTGTATTGCTACAAAGTTCTTAAAAGGGATAATGAATTTGGAATGAACCTTCTCTCCCCATTTGCCTTTAACGAGCGCTGAGAGCCAGCACGTCAGCAGCGGAACAAACCGCTCTATTCAGCATGAGAACCGGGAGTTTAAACCTCTGCTCTCTCGTGAAGCCCACATCACATTCCATCGACTTTTCACTTGAAGACTCAGATATCAACGGGCAAAAAGCGAACATGTATAGCCTTTGTATGTCCTCAGCCTAAAACACAAAACACTGCGCAACATTGAACGGTGTACAATATTTTGTAATAGTTTTCGACACATTTTAGTCTACAGAACAGTGTTACATTTGTTCATGAAGTTGCAGTTTAGTCTGTTTTACCATGCTAACTGGACTCCCTCTCCTCCCCTCTCCTCCTCTCCTCCCCTCTCCTCCTCTCCTCTCCTCCTCTCCTCCCCTCTCCTCCTCTCCTCTCCTCCTCTCCTCTCCTCCCCATATCCCCTCCTCTCCTCTTCTCCTCTCCAGAGGTGCAGAAGTTGTCCAGCCTGGTTCTCCCCAGCGAGGTGATCATCGCCCAGAGCTCCGTCCCCGGTGAGGGCCTGGGCATCTTCTCTAAGACGTGGATCAAGGCTGGAACGGAGATGGGGCCCTTCACAGGTCGTGTCATCTCCCCCGAGCATGTTGACCTCTTCAAGAACAACAACCTCATGTGGGAGGTAAACAAACAAACAAACAGTCTTCCAGATGTGGACATTTGTGTGTGTGTGTCTGCATGCCCGGCTAACAACAGGTTTTTGTCAGGATACACCTGTTTCCTTGCATGGTCCCAGAGCCACAACCTCTGACCTCTAACCTCTCTCCTAAACTCTCTCCTGACCCCTGGTGTCCTGCAGGTGTTCAACGAGGATGGCTCGGTGCGCTACTTCATCGACGCCAGCCAGGAGGACCAGCGCAGCTGGATGACCTACATCAAGTGCGCTCGCAACGAGCAGGAGCAGAACCTGGAGGTGATGCAGCTGGGAGGCAGCATCTTCTACAAGGCTGTGGAGGTGAGGACCACATCACTCCACTCATTCTGGGCCTCCAGTTCTGGGGCTGAGATTCAGGAGCTAACCGTCTGAACATGTGTCCCCCTGCAGACTATCCCTCCAGACCAGGAACTGCTGGTGTGGTATGGGAACTCCCACAACACCTTCCTGGGGATCCCTGGAGTCCCGGGCACTGAGGAGGACCAGAGCAAGAAGATTAAGACAGGTGAGGGACTGACACACACACACACACTCTCTCTCTCTCACACACACACTCACACACACACACAGAGCCCTCCTCCACTCACCCTCCCTCCCTCCCCAGATGAATTCCACCTCTGCGATGGCTCCTCCTCCACCTCCTCTTCCTCCTCCTCCTCCTCCTCGTCCCTGGCGACGGCCAGCCGCATGCGCTGTGTGATCTGCCACCGCGGCTTCAACTCCCGGAGCAACCTGCGCTCGCACATGCGCATCCACACGCTGGACAAGCCCTTCGTCTGCCGCTTCTGCAACCGGCGCTTCAGCCAGTCGTCCACCCTGCGTAACCACGTGCGTCTGCACACCGGGGAGCGCCCGTACAAGTGCCACGTCTGCCAGAGCGCCTACTCCCAGCTGGCGGGGCTGAGGGCGCACCAGAAGAGCGCCCGGCATCGGCCCACGGGGGGGGCGGGGGTCGGGGTGGGAGTCGGGGGGATCGGGGGGGTCGGGGTGCTGCAGGCTCGCTCCCCTCCCCCCCCTCCCCTCAGCCAGGTGCCCCACCCGCACCCTGCCTCGCTGGTGCATCACATCTCCACCATGGTGCTGTAGAGGGAGGAGGGGGAGGAGGAGGAGGGGGAGGAGGGGGAGGAGGGCTGGGGGGTGGGAGACGAGGAGGAGGAGGAGGGTGTTTACATCTGAAGTAGACAGAGAAATAGAAAGATGAGACAGACACACGCTCACACACACACCTTTTTTCCAAAGCAATGTACAGGGGGTATTTGAACCTGCAACCTCAACCAGTAGGCCCCAACAAACACCAAACACTACTGCTGGCTGCTTGGTTCACACTAGTAGGAAAGATGACAGGTATATCACACACCACACCACACAACACAACACAACACACAGCAGCTGTTGGTGTTTGTTTGAGCAGTGGGAACTGACCTGTAGAAACCGTTTCTGATTCTGGTGTCCTGGTTTTGCATACCCTAACTTCTGAAGCTGTTGTTTATTTGTTGTGTCACAAGGGGGCAGTATAGGGAAGTAAATGTGTTTGAACCTGATTTGTGTTTCGGGATAGGAGATTTCACATTGATCCCTCGTGCATTAAGCAAGAGTAACGACACACCAAAAACAGTCCCGGTGTTGATTCCGACAAATCACTTTTTTTCTATGACAGGAAGGGTTGAGCTTCGGCTGAAATTGGGGTGTGTAGTTGCTGTTTAAAGAGATCCTGTCTAATGTGACACTGGGCCAGGAGACAACCAAGATGATCCCAGATGTGATGCTCTGTACATGTGATGCTCTGTACATGTGATGTACATGTGATGCTCTGTAGAGACGTCACAACCAGTTGTGAGTTGAAGAAAGAATTCCTCAAAGTTTGAGTGAAATTCAAAACATGTCATTTTTAACTTCAGTGTATGAAGCATATCTCTGGACACGCCCAGTCCTTGCTGTGTATGTGCAGTGACTGTCCGAGGAGTTTACAATGTGTAAATAACTTAAACAAAATGTACAAGCTATGTAAATATGTTATTGATAAGATGTACTCTATTTCCAAAACGGTCACTTTATCTCAGTATAACGTAAGTATAACGTTATGTATAACTTAAATGCTAAAAGTGTAACAGTATATATTATGTTTACTTATATATCGACCACTTTGTATTGCAGCTAATGCTCCAGGTAAATGATTGCTTAGCCTTTGCTGTCAAATGCAACACACAATGTTTTTACTGAATTATTGTGACAAATATACCATAAATATTACTATAACAAAAGAAAGACTTGGTTGGTGTGTATCTGTAGATTCTTGTTTCTGTGTGTGTGTATGTGTGTGTGGGAGGGACAAATATTTGCTAAATCCATTGATTGTGAGAATTTTCCTGAGCAAAAGCATGTGATTTTTCGTAAATCTAACTTTATCTAACTGTGTCAACACAGTTGTTTGTGGATGTTTAAACAAACGCAAATGAGAGGTTTTAGACTTGAACCTTGTTCAGCTGATGGACTTTCACACAGATTATTCTGCAATCCTTGAAACTCCATTCTGAAAACACACCCACACAACTGCATCTTACCTGTGTGTGTGTGTGTGTGTCTGTCTGCGATGTATGTATGTATGTGTCGCTCTGGATAAGAGCGTCTGGTAAATGACTAAAAATGTGTGTGTGTGTGGGGGAGGTGTACGTGTCTGTGTGGGGTGTGTGTGTGTGATCAGGACAAGAACAGATGACAGCTGCAGAGATGCATCTCAGATCAGGAGGGCTGAAGAGAAGCTACCCCCGTCCCCCCCTCTTCCCCCCTCTTTCTCCCCCGTCCCCCTCTCCTGTTGGAATCATTAACCCAGCCTGGCTGTATTGGGGGGGGGGGGGTAGAAGGGTCACCTCAGAGAGCTGCTCCTCTCAGACCGAGACACATCTATATTCCTCTGGTCCCGGCCGTGTGTGTGTACCTCTTGGATAGACAGAAGCATCTCCCTTCCTCCCTGCTGTCAGCGGTGTGTGTGTGTGTGTGTGTGTGAGACGACCATGAGGACCCTCCTCCTGAGCTTCCTCCTCCTGGGCCTGGCGGACTCCAAATCGTAAGTGTGTGTGACAGTGTGTGTGTAAGGGAGTGTGTAATAGTGTGTGTCTGACAGTGTGTGTAAGAGTGTGTGTGTGACAGTGTGTGTAAGAGTGTGTGTCTGACAGTGTGTGTGTGACAGTGTGTGTAAGAGTGTGTGTCTGACAGTGTGTGGAGAGCGTGGATCACAGGGCATCTCTTCCTTCTCAAACGATCGACCTTCGACCTGCGACCTTCTCAACCCAGCGTTCCCCTGCAGGTACCTGATCACGGCCCCTAAGATCTGGCGTCTGGAGGCCAGCGAGCGCGTGATGGTGCAGGTGATGGACTACACCGAGGACGTGCATGTGTACCTGGAGCTGAAGAGCTCACTAGCGAGAGACGCCAAGGTCTATGACAAGGCCTTCGTCACCCTGACGACAGGCTCCTCCCACCAGCAGACCATCAGTCTACAGGTGAGAGGACAGGTTTGATGCCAAAAACTGTCCTAGTGCCAAAAACTGTCCTATCAGACGTCACTATCTGACGTCGCTATGCCGACCTTAAATTCCTGAGATAGCTAAGTTACGCGTGCTAGCAGGAAACTGTCCTGGTTGCTATACTGGTTACTAGGTAGGAAGTTTTGTATTTAGGCCTATTTAAATCAATTTATTCTACTCTACAATTTGAAGTTTTCACTCGTTCGACATTCCTGAGACAGCAACGCGCGCAGGTAGAATACTATAGGCTACGGGGAAAAAAAGCTAGTTAGCTAGCACTAGCTATCGAACGAGTGAAAACTTCAAATCGTAGAGTAGAATAAACTGATTTAAATAGGCCTAGCTAACTACAAAACTTTCTACCTAGAACAGTTTTTGGCCTGACAGCGCCCCCAGGTGGAGGTATTAGTGCAGTGCGGCCACCAGGTAGTGTTGTCCTGGCAACGTTCGGCCTTACTGGACTCTGAAGTTCTGAAATGTGAAACAGCAGGTTAAAAAATGTTATAATAATTGTGCTTTAGAAGAAGGAAATACCTGATTTGAGACATTTGATATTTGAAAGACTGTACCTGTACTGGAAGTTTGTAAAACGTTTCATTCTGTTTCTTTATTTTGTATTTTGTATTGTTTGTTTGGAATAGCCTTTTAATGTATTTATTTATTGTCACTTAGTGTAAGTATACCTTGTTTGACTGTATGAAATGGTGATTAAAACGGTCCTGGTGCCTTCCCAGGTCCGGGAACTGGTGAAAGATGCGAGCCACGTGATCCTCTCGGCTCAGACCAAGGAGTTCAGCGACTCTGTGGAGATCCCCGTCTCCAGGAGGAGCGGATTCCTGTTTATACAGACGGACAAACCGCTGTACACCCCTCAACAGTCAGGTGGAGAGAGGGGGGGGGGGGGAGAGAGAGGGGAGGGGGGAGGACGGAGAGGGAGGGAGAGGAGGGAGGGCTCATGTTTATAATGCCAGTGATGTATATCCATGCTGTAGTCACTTTATGTCTGTGTTTGTGTTTGTGTGAACAGTGAAGGTGCGGGCTTTCTCCCTGAATGAGGATCTCACCACAGCCAAGCGTAATGTGTTCGTGACCTTCAGAGTGAGTGACCTGTCATAGTTCTCCCCTTTCGAGAACACAGAACACGCTAGAACAGAGCTGTCTCTCCGCAGGATCCAGATGAGGAGATCGTGGAGACGGTGGAGTTGCAGAACAGTCAGGGAATTCCGTCTCTCCAGGATCCCTTCAAAATACCCCTCAAACCCAAGTAAGCTTCGCCCTGAGAGGAAGCACACACTAGTGTTGTAGTTGGCTACTCAGACCGCTCTGGATTTCACTTTTGAAAGTCTCAGCCTCGTTTCGGAATCGACTGCATTTTACCCGGTCTTGGACCAATAGGACTCAGGATTTTCACAAAAAATTGACAGTTCTCTGTCTAATTTCGCCACATGGGGCAAATCTCACTCCAAGGTTTTTTGAAAAGTTGGCAGCCCTGTGTTTACCTCAGAGATGATCTGATAATGTTAGCTTGCTCTCTTACCTAGTCTGCTTGCACAATTGCCAGCTAAGGAGCTAACTGATGCACTTCATTATAAAGTAATCTTATGCCGATAGAATGTGGCTTCATGAAATATTTACAGTACAGAGAGAGAGAGAGAGAGAGAGAGAGGAAAGAGAAAGAGAGAGAGGAAAGAGAAAGAGAGAGAGGAAAGAGAAAGAGAGAGAGCTGGATGGAGTCAGCACAGAGAAAGAGAGAGAGAGAGAGAGATGTAGACAGATGTCAAGATGTAGATGTTATGTGTTTTTTCCTACATTAAATGTTTCCAGGAACATTTAGGCGACACAGCTTCATTCTCCCAGAGAAGTACAAGGAATGTTCCACAGAGATGTTTTAAGCCACGAGAGAAGGGTTGAGAGGATTGTGACTGTTAGGGTAACCTGGGTTGGGTTTTGGGTTTGAGTTTAGCCAATGTCAAAACAATGTTTATTTATTATTAATGAATTGTTAAATACATGTATTAATTGTTATCAAGGTAAAATGTGTGATTTAGCAGGGTTTTTTACAGTGCAAGACACATCATGTCACCCCCATTGAGGCAGAGCTCTCCTTAAGGTCTGAACCTAGAATCCCAATCCGCACGCTGACAGCATGTGGTCTCTGTATGTGATGTTGACATGTAATGGCAGGTTTGGCTTGTGGTCCGTGGAGGCATCGTACGGGGCACCTCTGGTCACCTCGGTCAGAACTCAGTTCGAGATCAAGGAATACGGTGAGTAGGCCGGCGTCATGGCGATGGCCCGGGGGGGGGGGGGGGGGGCTCGGTCTGTTTTCAAACGTGGGCGGGGCCAGGCTTGTTTAATAACTGAGGATGCAGCCGTTAAATATAATGTTGTTAGTAAAAGGTGTGAGGGACAGTGGTTGTATAATGTATCATTTTCATGGTTGAATTATTGATACACACACAGTGTGTAACATATAATGAAACCTATGCCCCTGCTACAATTAACCTGGGGGTCATAGTTCCCATCCTGAGGGGTAAGAACAGAGCACAGCCAGGGGTCCTGCTCAGTCTGAATGTGCTCTCCCCTGGTCTCAGGCCAGGGTCCTGGTCAGTCTGAATGTGCTCTCCCCTGGTCTCAGGCCAGGGTCCTGCTCAGTCTGAATGTGCTCTCCCCTGGTCTCAGGCCAGGGTCCTGCTCAGTCTGAATGTGCTCTCCCCTGGTCTCAGGCCAGGGTCCTGCTCAGTCTGAATGTGCTCTCCCCTGGTCTCAGTTCTACCCAGCATCGCCATCCAGATCCTGCCAGAGTCCAACTACCTGAGCTATGGGAACGCTGAACAATTCAAAATCAAGGTCATCGGCAGGTGGGTTGGAGGACAGGGCAATGTGTGTGTGTGTTTACCATGTGTGTATGTGTGTGTGTGTGACCTGTACTGCGTTGCAGGTACGTCCACGGAGCTCCTGTTTCCGACGCGATAGTCTACCTGAGGTATGGTTACGTGAGCGGAAAAAACCCTCCTGTCGTCCTGTCCGGCTCCATCCTCAGAACTGAGGTGAGACACGCTCGGTCAGGTCTCTCCCCACGCTCGGTCAGGTCTCTCCCCACGCTCGGTCAGGTCTCTCCCCACGCTCGGTCAGGTCTCTCCCCACGCTCGGTCAGGTCAGGTCCCCACGCTCGGTCAGGTCTCTCCCCACGCTCAGTCAGGTCTCTCCCCACGCTCGGTCAGGTCAGGTCCCCACGCTCGGTCAGGTCTCTCCCCACGCTCAGTCAGGTCTCTCCCCACGCTCGGTCAGGTCTCTCCCCACGCTCAGTCAGGTCTCTCCCCACGCTCAGTCAGGTCTCTCCCCACGCTCAGTCAGGTCTCTCCCCACGCTCAGTCAGGTCTCTACCCACGCTTCAACATCCTGTGTATACTGTAGAACATGGTTCTATGTAAAGCACACTGCCTCGTGTCTGAGGGCGGTGTATAAACAAAGTTCCTGCCTCTCAGTTGCAGGACGACGGGACGATGGAAGCAACAGTCAACGTGAAGCGTATCTTGGCTCACCAGGAGAGTCCACGGACCCTGGAGGAGATGTTTGGAAAACAAAACTTGTATGTTGCGGTCAGCGTGATGGAAAGAACCGGTAAGTCACCGACCCCACACAGCACCAGATCTGACGTCTGCCTCTAAACTGGAACATGACAACACACCTACCCCCTCGCCTCAGGTGGTCTCTCCCAGGAAGCTGAGTTGACAACCGTGAAGTTTGTGAAGTCTCCGTACACCATGAAGCTGCTGGCCACGCCGCTCTTCATCAAACCCCTGCTGCCGTACAAAATCAGGGTAGGACATCATCATCACCATCATCACCACCATCATCACCATCACAGTCTTCCGTAACAGGGCGGAGCTGAGGATCATGCTGTTAGAAGGAGAGTGATGTTCAGTAGACAGACCTGGGGGGTTAGGGTTGGTATAGATATGTCCTAGTGTTCCCTGTGTGATCTGGTGTGGGTCTGGTGTGGTTCTGATGTGGTTCTGGTGTGGTTCTGGTGTGGGTCTGGTGTGGGTCTGGTCTGGTGTGGTTCTGGTGTGGGTCTGGTGTGGTTCTGGTGTGGTTCTGGTGTGGTTCTGGTGTGGTTCTGGTGTGGGTCTGGTGTGGTTCTGGTGTGGTGTGGTTCTGGTGTGGGTCTGATGTGGTTCTGGTGTGGTTCTGGTGTGGTGTGGTTCTGGTATGGGTCTGGTGCGGGTCTGGTGTTGTTCTGGTGTGGTTCTGGTGTGGTTCTGGTGTAGATGCTGGTGCTGGATCCTCTGGGTGAGCCCGTGGCCCGGGTACCTGTCAAACTGCTGGAAGCCATGGCAACCACTGTCTCCATGGACACGGAGAGGCTGGACTGCTCCCAGCAGAACACGAAGACGGGCTCTGACGGCGTGGCCTACTTCATCTGTAACTGGCCGGCCAACACCCTCAGCGCCAGGATCAATGTGAGGGCATCTCTCCTGGTCTCCTATCTCTCCTGGTCTCCCATCTCTCCTGGTCTATCCCATCTCTCCTGGTCTCCCATCTCTCCTGGTCTATCCCATCTCTCCTGGTCTATCCCATCTCTCCTGGTCTCCTATCTCTCCTGGTCTCCCATCTCTCCTGGTCTATCCCATCTCTCCTGGTCTATCCCATCTCTCCTGGTCTATCCCATCTCTCCTGGTCTCCCATCTCTCCTGGTCTCCCATCTCTCCTGGTCTCCCATCTCTCCTGGTCTATCCCATCTCTCCTGGTCTATCCCATCTCTCCTGGTCTCCCATCTCTCCTGGTCTATCCCATCTCTCCTGGTCTATCCCATCTACTCCCATCTAGCCGTAGCTGGCCTCTGCTAACACAGATATTGATAGATAAGACATTTTGTCTTGAATTCCAAAGATGTCAAACATCTACCTGGGTTTACATTTAGATGTTAAAGTCATTAAGATATTATTATTGAAGATGTAAACTTAATTCAGATATGTATTTGTAAGCACATTGAAATCACACCTACCAACCCTCAAAAACTACCATATTGCCGAAAACAAATAAATGAACTGTACAGGGGAGACGACAGTATCGTCATCACAGGAACTGACTTCTGATTTCAGTTCAAGACGGACGACAGTTACCTGCCCCCTCAGAGCCAGGCTGAGTTTGTTCTGGAGGCCAAGGTGTACAACTCTCCCAAGAAACGCTACCTCTACATTAGTGTCCCCCCCAACCTGAACACCCTGGAGGTCGGGACACAGGCCAACATCGATGTGATCTTCAGTGTTGCCGCCTTCCTGAACATCAAGAGCATCAGCTACCTGGTGAGTAGGGCACCTGAGCTCACCATGTTTGATACGGTGTTTATAGTGCTCTCTGCAGATCTGCAGATCTGCCCTCTGCACATCTGCTCTCTGCAGACTCTGCAGATCTGCCCTCTGCAGATCAGCCCTCTGCAGACTCTGCAGATCTGCCCTCTGCAGATCAGCCCTCTGCAGACTCTGCAGATCTGCCCTCTGCAGATCTGCCCTCTGCAGATCTGCCCTCTGCAGATCAGCCCTCTGCAGACTCTGCAGATCTGCCCTCTGCAGATCAGCCCTCTGCAGATCTGCCCTCTGCAGATCTGCCCTCTGCAGACTCTGCAGATCTGCCCTCTGCAGATCTGCCCTCTGCAGATCTGCTCTCTACATGCACTGTTTGTTCGTGGCTTTGGATGAAAATCAAGCAAACCTATAATATGTAACAAACACCCATCACACAAACCATGACGTGTCCTCCCTCTCTCGGGGCTCCAGGTGATTTCTAACGGCCGTGTGGAGGCGTCCGACACGCAGCTGCACCGGGGGGGCTCGGTGCAGGCCCTGAGGTTCCAGGTGACCCCTCGGATGGTGCCGTCCATCCGCGTGCTGGTCTACTACGTCCTGCACGGCGAGGGAGCCACTGAGCTGGTGGCAGACTCTGTGTGGCTGGGGGTCAAGGCTAACTGCATGAACGGGCTCAAGGTTAGCCTAGCTCAGCACCTAGCGTCTAGCAGACTCTGTGTGGCTGGGGGTCAAGGCTAACTGCATGAACGGGCTCAAGGTTAGCCTAGCTCAGCACCTAGCGTCTAGCAGACTCTGTGTGGCTGGGGGTCAAGGCTAACTGCATGAACGGGCTCAAGGTTAGCCTAGCTCAGCACCTAGCGTCTAGCTTGTGGTCATAACCCTAACAGGATCATGGCCTAGAGCTGTGACTGCGGCTGGTGACCTGGAACTGACCTGGAACTGGCCAGTGACTCACCATCCATGTTTGTGTGTTTGGTTAAAAGCCTCTCCTGATTGGATGAGGTGTTCCACCTAAGCTGAGAGGTTCCTGGTGTGTGTGTGTGTGTTTCCCAGGCAGAGCTGTCCTACGTGGCGACGCAGCAGGTGCGGCCCGGCTCCAGCGTCAGTCTGCAGGTGAGGACGGGGACCGAGGCCCTGGTGGCGCTGTCGGCCACGGACACGGCCCTGCAGGCCCTCCGCTCCTCCCGGGTCAATCCCATGGCCAAGGTGAGGCCCGCTATTACCCCGCCCCTCTGCACTGGACACAGAAATCAAACTGATGTGATGTGCGTTAGATTCGGATGACGCTGAATCGCATCCGATCCCTGACCCCTGTGTTTAGGTGCTACGCCAGATTGAGAAGAGTGACCCAGGCTGTGGAGGAGGCGGGGGTAAAGACATCGCAGACATCTTCCGCCTGGCTGGTCTCACCTTCATGACCAACGCCAACGCCAAGGCCATCCCATCACACGGTACGTGCAGTACCACTCCTGGCCTCTCACAGCAGTATCACACAGTACATGCAGTACCACTCCTGGCCTCTCACAGCAGTATCACACGGTACGTGCAGTAACACTCCTGGCCTCTCACAGCAGTATCACACGGTACGTGCAGTACCACTCCTGGCCTCTCACAGCAGTATCACACGGTACGTGCAGTACCACTCCTGGCCTCTCACATTTATTTAGCTTTTCATGCTGAAGGCAGAGCTGCTTATCACATCAAGTACAGGTCATGATATATATATATTTTATACCTGTCTGTCTCCTCTTGACCCCCACCTGACCTGTCTGTCTGTCTGCCTGACATGCCCCAAACTTGGTCTGGTCTGTTCATCAGAGTCCCCCCTACAGGCATGGTTTGGATTTTATTTTGAGATTTTTTACCATATTTGCCTTGCCTTTTTGTCTGGCCCATAACTCTGCCTAGGAAGGCCCCACATGCCCCAAACTTGGTCTGGTCTGTTCATCAGAGTCCCCTCTACAGGCATGGTTTGGATTTTATTTTGAGATTTTTTACCATATTTGCCTTTCCTTTTTGTCCGGCCCATAACTCGGCCCAGGAAGCTCCTACAAGCCCCAAACTTGGCCTGGTCTGTTCATCAGAGTCCCCTCTACAGGCATGGTTTGGATTTTATTTTGAGATTTTTCACCATGTTTACCTTGCCTTTTTGTCCGGCCCATAACTCGGCCCAGGAAGCTCCTACAAGCCCCAAACTTGGCCTGGTCTGTTCATCAGAGTCCGCTCTACAGGCTTGTTTTGGATTTTTATTTTGAGATTTTTGAGCATATTGGTGTTGCCTTTTTGTCTGGCCCATAACTCTGCCTAGAAAGGCCCTACAGGCCCCAAACTTGGCCTGGTCTGTTCATCAGAGTCCCCTCTACAGGCTTTTTTTGGATTTTTATTTTGAGATTTTTTAGCATATTTGTGTTGCCTTTTTGTCTGGGCCATAACTCTGCCTAGGAAGGCCCTACAGGCCCCAAACTTTGCCTGGTCTGTTCATCAGAGTCCCCTCTACAGGCATGGTTTGGATTTTATTTTGAGATTTTTTACAATATTTGACTTGCCTTTTTGTCTGGCCCAAAACTCTGCCTAGGAAGGCCCTACAGGCCCCAAACTTGGCCTGGTCTGTTCATCAGAGTCCGCTCTACAGGCATGGTTTGGATTTTATTTTGAGATTTCTGGCCATATTTGTGTTGCCTTTTTGTCCGGCCCATAACTCGGCCCAGGAAGCTCCTACAAGCCCCAAACTTGGCCTGGCCTGTTCATCAGAGTCCCCTCTACAGGCATGGTTTGGATTTTATTTTGAGATTTCTGGCCATATTTGGGTTGCCTTTTTGTCCGGCCCATAACTCGGCCCAGGAAGTTCCTACAAGCCCCAAACTTGGCCTGGCCTGTTCATCAGAGTCCACTCTACAGGCTTGTTTTGGATTTTTATTTTGAGATTTTTGAGCATATTGGTGTTGCCTTTTTGTCTGGCCCATAACTCTGCCTAGGAAGGCCCTACAGGCCCCAAACTTGGCCTGGTCTGTTCATCAAAGTCCGCTCTACAGGCTTGTTTTGGATTTTTATTTTGAGATTTTTGAGCATATTGGTGTTGCCTTTTTGTCTGGCCCATAACTCTGCCTAGAAAGGCCCTACAGGCCCCAAACTTGGCCTGGTCTGTTCATCAGAGTCCCCTCTACAGGCTTGTTTTGGATTTTTATTTTGAGATTTTTGAGCATATTGGTGTTGCCTTTTTGTCTGGGCCATAACTCTGCCTAGGAAGGCCCTACAGGCCCCAAACTTGGCCTGGTCTGTTCATCAGAGTCCCCTCTACAGGCATGGTTTGGATTTTATTTTGAGATTTTTTACAATATTTGACTTGCCTTTTTGTCTGGCCCAAAACTCTGCCTAGGAAGGCCCTACAGGCCCCAAACTTGGCCTGGTCTGTTCATCAGAGTCCGCTCTACAGGCATGGTTTGGATTTTATTTTGAGATTTCTGGCCATATTTGTGTTGCCTTTTTGTCCGGCCCATAACTCGGCCCAGGATCTCCTACAAGCCCCAAACTTGGCCTGGCCTGTTCATCAGAGTCCGCTCTACAGGCTTGTTTTGGATTTTTATTTTGAGATTTTTGAGCATATTGGTGTTGCCTTTTTGTCTGGCCCATAACTCTGCCTAGAAAGGCCCTACAGGCCCCAAACTTGGCCTGGTCTGTTCATCAGAGTCCCCTCTACAGGCTTGTTTTGGATTTTTATTTTGAGATTTTTGAGCATATTGGTGTTGCCTTTTTGTCTGGCCCATAACTCTGCCTAGAAAGGCCCTACAGGCCCCAAACTTGGCCTGGTCTGTTCATCAGAGTCCCCTCTACAGGCTTGTTTTGGATTTTATTTTGAGATTTTTTACAATATTTGACTTGCCTTTTTGTCTGGCCCAAAACTCTGCCTAGGAAGGCCCTACAGGCCCCAAACTTGGCCTGGTCTGTTCATCAGAGTCCGCTCTACAGGCATGGTTTGGATTTTATTTTGAGATTTCTGGCCATATTTGTGTTGCCTTTTTGTCCGGCCCATAACTCGGCCCAGGATCTCCTACAAGCCCCAAACTTGGCCTGGCCTGTTCATCAGAGTCCGCTCTACAGGCTTGTTTTGGATTTTTATTTTGAGATTTTTGAGCATATTGGTGTTGCCTTTTTGTCTGGCCCATAACTCTGCCTAGAAAGGCCCTACAGGCCCCAAACTTGGCCTGGTCTGTTCATCAGAGTCCCCTCTACAGGCTTGTTTTGGATTTTTATTTTGAGATTTTTGAGCATATTGGTGTTGCCTTTTTGTCTGGCCCATAACTCTGCCTAGAAAGGCCCTACAGGCCCCAAACTTGGCCTGGTCTGTTCATCAGAGTCCCCTCTACAGGCTTGTTTTGGATTTTATTTTGAGATTTTTTACAATATTTGACTTGCCTTTTTGTCTGGCCCAAAACTCTGCCTAGGAAGGCCCTACAGGCCCCAAACTTGGCCTGGTCTGTTCATCAGAGTCCGCTCTACAGGCATGGTTTGGATTTTATTTTGAGATTTCTGGCCATATTTGTGTTGCCTTTTTGTCCGGCCCATAACTCGGCCCAGGATCTCCTACAAGCCCCAAACTTGGCCTGGCCTGTTCATCAGAGTCCGCTCTACAGGCTTGTTTTGGATTTTATTTTGAGATTTTTCACCATGTTTACCTTGCCTTTTTGTCCGGCCCATAACTCGGCCCAGGAAGCTCCTACAAGCCCCAAACTTGGCCTGGTCTGTTCATCAGAGTCCCCTCTACAGGCTTGTTTTGGATTTTTATTTTGAGATTTTTGAGCATATTGGTGTTGCCTTTTTGTCTGGCCCATAACTCTGCCTAGGAAGGCCCTACAGGCCCCAAACTTGGCCTGGTCTGTTCATCAGAGTCCCCTCTACAGGCATGGTTTGGATTTTATTTTGAGATTTCTGGCCATATTTGGGTTGCCTTTTTGTCCGGCCCATAACTCGGCGCAGGAAGCTCCTACAAGCCCCAAACTTGGCCTGGCCTGTTCATCAGAGTCCGCTCTACAGGCTTGTTTTGGATTTTTATTTTGAGATTTTTGAGCATATTGGTGTTGCCTTTTTGTCCGGCCCATAACTCGGCCCAGGAAGCTCTTACAAGCCCCAAACTTGGCCTGGTCTGTTCATCAGAGTCCGCTATACAGGCTTGTTTTGGATTTTTATTTTGAGATTTTTTAGCATATTGGTGTTGCCTTTTTGTCTGGCCCATAACTCTGCCTAGGAAGGCCCTACAGGCCCCAAACTTGGCCTGGTCTGTTCATCAAAGTCCGCTCTACAGGCTTGTTTTGGATTTTATTTTGAGATTTTTGAGCATATTGGTGTTGCCTTTTTGTCTGGCCCATAACTCTGCCTAGAAAGGCCCTACAGGCCCCAAACTTGGCCTGGTCTGTTCATCAGAGTCCCCTCTACAGGCTTGTTTTGGATTTTTATTTTGAGATTTTTGAGCATATTGGTGTTGCCTTTTTGTCTGGCCCATAACTCTGCCTAGGAAGGCCCTACAGGCCCCAAACTTGGCCTGGTCTGTTCATCAGAGTCCCCTCTACAGGCTTGTTTTGGATTTTATTTTGAGATTTCACCATGTTTACCTTGCCTTTTTGTCCGGCCCATAACTCGGCCCAGGAAGCTCCTACAAGCCCCAAACTTGGCCTGGTCTGTTCATCAGAGTCCCCTCTACAGGCTTGTTTTGGATTTTTATTTTGAGATTTTTGAGCATATTGGTGTTGCCTTTTTGTCTGGCCCATAACTCTGCCTAGGAAGGCCCTACAGGCCCCAAACTTGGCCTGGTCTGTTCATCAGAGTCCCCTCTACAGGCATGGTTTGGATTTTATTTTGAGATTTCTGGCCATATTTGGATTGCCTTTTTGTCCGGCCCATAACTCGGCGCAGGAAGCTCCTACAAGCCCCAAACTTGGCCTGGCCTGTTCATCAGAGTCCGCTCTACAGGCTTGTTTTGGATTTTTATTTTGAGATTTTTGAGCATATTGGTGTTGCCTTTTTGTCTGGCCCATAACTCTGCCTAGGAAGGCCCTACAGGCCCCAAACTTGGCCTGGTCTGTTCATCAGAGTCCCCTCTACAGGCTTGTTTTGGATTTTATTTTGAGATTTTTACAATATTTGACTTGCCTTTTTGTCTGGCCCAAAACTCTGCCTAGGAAGGCCCTACAGGCCCCAAACTTGGCCTGGTCTGTTCATCAGAGTCCGCTCTACAGGCATGGTTTGGATTTTATTTTGAGATTTCTGGCCATATTTGTGTTGCCTTTTTGTCCGGCCCATAACTCGGCCCAGGATCTCCTACAAACCCCAAACTTGGCCTGGCCTGTTCATCAGAGTCCCCTCTACAGGCTTGTTTTGGATTTTTATTTTGAGATTTTTTACAATATTTGACTTGCCTTTTTGTCTGGCCCAAAACTCTGCCTAGGAAGGCCCTACAGGCCCCAAACTTGGCCTGGTCTGTTCATCAGAGTCCGCTCTACAGGCATGGTTTGGATTTTATTTTGAGATTTTTTTGCATATTGGTGTTGCCTTTTTGTCTGGCCCATAACTCTGTCTAGGAAGGCCCTACAAGCCCCAAACTTGGTCTGGTCTGTTCATCAGAGTCCCCTCTACAGGCTGGTTTTTGATTTTTATTTTGAGATTTTTAGCATATTGGTGTTGCCTTTTTGTCTGGCCCATAACTCTGCCTAGGAAGGCCCTACAGGCCCCAAACTTGGCCTGGTCTGTTCATCAGAGTCCCCTCTACAGGCATGGTTTGGATTTTATTTTGAGATTTTTCACCATGTTTACCTTGCCTTTTTGTCCGGCCCATAACTCGGCCCAGGAAGCTCTTACAAGCCCCAAACTTGGCCTGGTCTGTTCATCAGAGTCCCCTCTATAGGCTTGTTTTGGATTTTTATTTTGAGATTTTTGAGCATATTGGTGTAGCCTTTTTGTCTGGCCCATAACTCTGCCTAGGAAGGCCCTACAGGCCCCAAACTTGGCCTGGTCTGTTCATCAAAGTCCGCTCTACAGGCTTGTTTTGGATTTTTATTTTGAGATTTTTGAGCATATTGGTGTTGCCTTTTTGTCTGGCCCATAACTCTGCCTAGAAAGGCCCTACAGGCCCCAAACTTGGCCTGGTCTGTTCATCAGAGTCCCCTCTACAGGCTTGTTTTGGATTTTTATTTTGAGATTTTTTACAATATTTGACTTGCCTTTTTGTCTGGCCCAAAACTCTGCCTAGGAAGGCCCTACAGGCCCCAAACTTGGCCTGGTCTGTTCATCAGAGTCCGCTCTACAGGCATGGTTTGGATTTCATTTTGAGATTTTTTTGCATATTGGTGTTGCCTTTTTGTCTGGCCCATAACTCTGTCTAGGAAGGCCCTACAAGCCCCAAACTTGGTCTGGTCTGTTCATCAGAGTCCCCTCTACAGGCTGGTTTTTGATTTTTATTTTGAGATTTTTAGCATATTGGTGTTGCCTTTTTGTCTGGCCCATAACTCTGCCTAGGAAGGCCCTACAGGCCCCAAACTTGGCCTGGTCTGTTCATCAGAGTCCCCTCTACAGGCATGGTTTGGATTTTATTTTGAGATTTTTCACCATGTTTACCTTGCCTTTTTGTCCGGCCCATAACTCGGCCCAGGAAGCTCTTACAAGCCCCAAACTTGGCCTGGTCTGTTCATCAGAGTCCCCTCTATAGGCTTGTTTTGGATATTTATTTTGAGATTTTTGAGCATATTGGTGTTGCCTTTTTGTCTGGCCCATAACTCTGCCTAGGAAGGCCCTACAGGCCCCAAACTTGGCCTGGTCTGTTCATCAGAGTCCCCTCTACAGGCTTGTTTTGGATTTTATTTTGAGATTTTTTACAATATTTGACTTGCCTTTTTGTCTGGCCCATAACTCTGCCTAGGAAGGCCCTACAGGCCCCAAACTTGGCCTGGTCTGTCCCACACCTGACCTGTCTGTCTCCTCTTGACCCCCACCTGACCTGTCTGTCTCCGCTTGACCCCCACCTGACCTGTCTGTCTCCTCTTGACCCACACCTGACCTGTCTGTCTCCTCTTGACCCACACCTGACCTGTCTGTCTCCTCTTGACCCACACCTGACCTCTCATCCTCAGAGGACGTCTGTCAGGAGCTGGTCCGGCCCAAGCGGTCGCTCACCTATGAGATGAAGAAAGAGAAATGTAGGTCAACCGTCGACCATCCGTACTCCTCCACAACACGCTGACAACAAACAGCAAATGTGTACGAGT
>CM042879.1:8090993-8108493 GCA_023658055.1 Thaleichthys pacificus | reverse complement strand
ATGGTGTGTTGTGTGTATGGTGTGTGTGTGTGTATGGTGTGTGTGTGTGTGTGTGTGTGTGTGTGTATGGTGTGTGTGTGTGGTGTGTGTGTGTGTGTGTATGGTGTGTGTATGGTGTGTGTGTGTGGTGTGTGTGTGTGTGTGTATGGTGTGTGTATGGTGTGTGTGTGTGTGTGTGTGTGTGTGTGTGTGTGTGTGTGTGTGGTGTGTGGTGTGTGTGTGGTGTGTGTGTGGTGTGTGTGTAACAGGATGTGAAACAGGGCAGTCCTGAGGTCCGGGTCCTCATCACCTCCTTCGTCATGATTGGGATCAAGACAGTCACAGAATTGGACAACAATAAGCTGCACCTGAAGGTTGAAGTCATGTTTCCAAACAGTCCAAACCCAACAGCCAACAGTGGAACGTTTGCTGTTTGTTGAACATTGTTGGTGTGTGTTGTTGAGGCCATATGAACAGGCCTTAACTGGCCTGTGAAATGATGTCACAACATTGTCACAACCTTTCACCCCTCCCAGGACTTTTCTGACAGTCTGAAGCGTGCTGCAGACTATGTTTCCCAGAATGCACAAGGGGTCAAGAGTATCTATGTGAGGGCGGTGGCCACATACGCCCTCCTGCTGCAGGATCTAAGGAACCAATTAGCAGACAGACTGTACCAGGATCTGGAGAAGTCCTCCAGGGAGAAAGGTCCTGATGACCTGTCTGTCCTCCTGTCTGTCCTCCTGTCTGTCCTCCTGTCTGTCTGTCTGTCTGTCTCCTGTCTGTCTGTCCTGTCTGTCCTCCTGTCTGTCTGTCTGTCCTCCTGTCTGTCTGTCTGTCCTCTTGTCTGTCCTCCTGTCTGTCTGTCTGTCCTCCTGTCTGTCTGTCTGTCCTCCTGTCTGTCTGTCTGTCCTCCTGTCTGTCTGTCTGTCTGTCTCGTTTCCTTCGGTCAGACAGAACCTGTGTTGCTCACAAGAGTCAAAAAAACTAAGAGAGAAATATTCTGCCACAGTAACCGTATGATGATGTGTGTGGTGCAGGGAACCCAGCTAACGTGAGGTACTGGCAGGAGAATGTGAAGGTGGTGGGTGAACAGCTTCCTCCCCACACGGTGGAGATCACCAGCTACGTCCTGCTGAGCTCCCTGCTGAAGAACAAGATGAGCTACGCCCTGCCGGTGGTCAGGTGGCTGACAGAGGAACAGTACTATGGAGGCTTCCAGTCTGCACAGGTGTGTCTCACCGTCGCACGCGTGCACACGCGTGCACACACACACACACGCATACACACACACGCACGCACACGCTATATCAGAATCTTTCTCTTATACCTCTTTCCTCCCTCCTTCCCCTCCCTCCTCCCTCGTCCTCCTCCTCCCGTCCTCCCCTCCTCCCCCTCCCCCCCCCTCCTCCCCCTCCCCCCCTCCTCCTCCTCCTCCTCCTCCTCCCCCAGGACATGATGATGGCTCTGGGGGCTCTGACCCAGTACACCCTGCAGGCCGACAGCAGCAGGCTGGCCCTGAAGGTGGATGTTTCCTACAGCCGGGGGAGAGACCTGCCCCAGGTCACCCTCACACAGAAGACACCAGTAGCCCGGCCCATCCAGGTGAGACTAGGACCCATAGCATCCATCCCCACGCACCAAAACATTTTTTCAAACGCTCCTTTAAAGAAAACCCTTCTTGTGTGTGTGCTTTTGCCAGTTGACGGAGGAAAAAGATGTTAAGGTTTCCATTGGAGGCGGTACTGGGTTCTCTAAGGTCAAAGTAAGCTGGTTTCCTTAGCTACAACATCTGCAGCTGGTAAAGTAAGCTGGTTTCCCTAGCTACAACATCTGTAGCTGGTAAAGTAAGCTGGTTTCCCTAGCTACAACATCTGCAGCTGGTAAAGTAAGCTGGTTTCCCTAGCTACAACATCTGCAGCTGGTAAAGTAAGCTGGTTTCCCTAGCTACAACATCTGCAGCTGGTAAAGTAAGCTGGTTTCCCTAGCTACAACATCTGCAGCTGGTAAAGTAAGCTGGTTTCCCTAGCTACAACATCTGCAGCTGGTAAAGTAAGCTGGTTTCCCATCTGCATTTAGCAGATGCTTTTTTTCCAAAGCAGTGGACAGTACAGGAGGTCTTGAACCTGTAACCTCTTCATTAGCAGTCTCTAACCACTGAGCTATACCCTCTTCTGTACATGACACAGCCAGGATTGGAGTCAAATCAGTTTCAGTAATAATGTCCATCAGTAAACTTGATGTTGTATTGAGCTACAATACCAGCTCCTCTCTCCTCCCCTCCTCTCCTCTGATCACAGTTGAGGACCCTGTATTACAAACTGACAGACAAAAGTGACAACTGCAACTTCGACTTCTCTATAAACGTGATCGGACCTGATCCGGACTCCCACGGTAAGACCATCCTGGTCTCTGTTCTTCCTGTAGTCACCTGACTAGTAACTGTGCACATCTGTCTTCAGATTACATGAGGAGGAGCCCTCGCATCGTCGCCTGTGCTAAGTGAGCAGCCTTCAGTGGAAATACTGAATTTATTATGTATCTACCTGTTGATCAAGATACCACTAGATGTGTGTCTGTGTGTGTGTGTCTGCCTGTGTGTGTGTCTGGTTGTGTGTGTGTGTGTGTTTTTAGGTACAAACCCGAGTCAGAGGAGTCTCTTCAAACTGTGATGGAGATCCAGCTGCCCACAGGAGTACAGCCCTCTACCGAGGATCTGGACTATGTAACTACCCCCCCTGCCCCACACTACCCCCTCCTGCCCCACACTACCCCCTCCTGCCCCACACTACCCCCTCCTGCCCCACACTACCCCCTCCTGCCCCACACTACCCCCTCCTGCCCCACACTACCCCCCCTGCCCCACACTACCCCCCTGACCCTTCTCATCCTCTCCTCAGCTCCAGAACAGTCTGGAGGCTGTGATGGACGACTACCAGATCAGCGGGGACCTGCTCACCATCCAGCTCCCTTCTGTAAGTTACACAACATCTGTTATCTTATTTCTTTATATTATATTTGAAAACATTTCATTCATTTAACCAAAGCAACTAATGATAATGGCGTGTGGAACGACAGCAGATCACTGATCAGAAGAGCACAGTTCTAACTGTGTTTTGGTGGTTAGAGTCAGAGAACGTTTTGTATTTACCAGACACAAATAGTAACAACTATCCAACATGGGACTCAGTATGATTTCAATGAATGTGTGTGTGTGTCTGTCTCTGTGTGTGAGCGTGTGTGTGTCTGTCTCTGTGTGTGAGCGTGTGTGTGTCTGTCTCTGTGTGTGAGCGTGTGTGTGTCTGTCTCTGTGTGTGAGCGTGTGTGTGTCTGTCTATGTGTGTGGGTTGGCGTGTGTGTGTCTGTCTATGTGTGTGGGTTGGTGTGTGTGTGTTTTTCTCGTGTAGGTGCCATCCACTGATTTTGCCTGCGTAGGATTCAGGTTCCAGCAGAGCTTCAAGATGGGCATGGCCTCAGACTGCTTCTTCAGAGTCTACGAGCTACGGGCAAAAAGTAGGCCTCCCTTCCCTGCCTCACCACATGCCTCCCCCCTGCCTCCCCCTGCCTCGCCCTGCCTCACCACATGCCTCCCCCCTGCCTCCCCCTGCCTCCCCCCTGCCTCCCCCTGCCTCCCCCCTGCCTCCCCCCTGCCTCCCCCCTGCCTCCCCCCTGCCTCACCACATGCCTCCCCCCTGCCTCCCCCCTGCCTCCCCCCTGCCTCGCCCTGCCTCGCCTCCACACCTACTGAATCACTGCCTGCCTGGAGGAGGGAGGGGGAGAATGAAGGAGGGAGGGACTAAGGGGTGAGGGAGGAAAGAGGGATGGAGGGGGAGGAAAAAGAGAGGAAGGTTGAGGGAGAGAGATTAGGAGGGAGAGAAAGAGAGGATGAGCTAGAAGACAGGAGGGATGAGGAGGGAGAGGAAGAGAGGATGAGGTAGGAGGGATGAGGGAGAGAAAGAGAGGATGAGGTAGGAGGGAGAGAAAGGGAGAGAAAGAGAGGATGAGGTAGGAGGAATGAGGGAGAGAAAGAGAGGATGAGGTAGGAGGGATGAGGGAGAGAAAGAGAGGATGAGGTAGGAGGGAGAGAAAGGGAGAGAAAGAGAGGATGAGGTAGGAGGGATGAGGAGGGAGAGAAAGAGAGGATGAGGTAAGAGGGATGAGGGAGAGAAAGAGAGGATGAGGTAGGAGGGAGAGAAAGGGAGAGAAAGAGAGGATGAGGTAGGAGGAATGAGGGAGAGGAAGAGAGGATGAGGTAGGAGGGATGAGGGAGAGGAAGAGAGGATGAGGTAGGAGGGATGAGGGAGAGGAAGAGAGGATGAGGTAGGAGGGATGAGGGAGAGGAAGAGAGGATGAGGTAGGAGGAAGGAGGGATGAGGAGGTGGGGTGTAACGTGCCTCTCTACTGCCCCCCAGAGGCAGTGTGTTCCAGGATGTTCTCTCCTCTGGTGGAGACCAAGCTGCAGCGCCTCTGTGTGGGAGAGCAGTGTCGCTGCCTGTCAGGTAGGTAGAGTCCCATCACGGCTGATCTGTACCTGGTGCAGTGTCGCTGCCTGTCAGGTAGGTAGAGTCCCATCACGACTGATCTGTACCTGGTGCAGTGTAGAAGCATGTCTGGAGCGCGTGTCTGAACGAGGCACCTGTGTGTGTCCTGCAGTGGAGTGCAGCTCCTTCAGGAATGACGTGAGCAGAGCGGTCACTGTGGAACAGCGCCTGAAGGAGACCTGCCGACCTGCCGTCAAATACGGTAGCAACACCACACACACACTCCATACACACACTTCATACACACACCACACACACACCTCATACACACACCTACAAACACAGCACTTCTACAAACAGTATTGTCAGATAATTCCAACAAGCCTGTGTGTGTATATTGTGTGTGTGTGTATATTGTGTGTGTGTGTATATTGTGTGTGTGTGTGTGTGTGTGTGTGTGCCAACAGCCCTCAAGGTGCAGATAAAGTCCACTGCCACAGAAGGAGACTTTATCATTTATGTTGCAACGGTGTTGGAGCCCATGATCAGGGGTAAGGATGGACCCTGTCTGCCTGTCTGCCTGTCTGTCTGCCTGTCTGCCTGTCTGCCTGCCTGTCTGCCTGTCTGTCTGTCTGCCTGTCTGCCTGTCTGCCTGTCTGTCTGCATGTCTGCCTGTCTGCCTGTCTGCCTGTCTGTCTGTCTGCCTGTCTGCCTGCCTGCCTGCCTGTCTGCCTGTCTGCCTGTCTGCCTGTCTGTCTGTCTGCCTGCCTGTCTGCCTGTCTGCCTGTCTGCCTGTCTGCATGTCTGCCTGTCTGCCTGTCTGCCTGCCTGTCTGCCTGTCTGCCTGTCTGCCTGTCTGCATGTCTGCATGTCTATCTGCCTGTCTGCCTGTCTGCCTGTCTGCCTGTCTATCTGCCTGTCTGCCTGTCTGCCTGTCTGCCTGTCTGCCTGTCTGCCTGTCTGCATGTCTATCTGCCTGTGTGCATGTCTGTCTGCCTGTCTATCTGCCTGCCTGCCTGCCTGTCTGTCTGCCTGTCTGCCTGTCTGCCTGTCTGCATGTCTGTCTGCCTGCCTGCCTGTCTGTCTGTTTGTCAACCTGTCTGTCTGTCTGCCTCTCTATTGGTCCTGGTAGAGGAGAAGGAGAACGTAGCTAAAGACCTGGAGGTGGAGTTCATCAAGAAGACCACGTGTGATGGTGTGGACATGAAGCCTGGAGAGGTGTACCTCACCCTGGTGTCTGACAAACTCAAGATACCTGTGGACGAGCGTTACAAGTGAGTGTGTGACTGTGCATGTGTGTGACTGTGCAATGCTCTAACCACTGAGCTGTGCCTACCCCTGTGCTTGACCCTGCTTTGTCTGTCAACTACAGATACAGATTCATATTGGATTCGAAGACAACAGTGGAAAAATGGCCAATCGGTTGCACAGAAAGTCCATGTTCTGATTTTGTGAAGGTGTTGGATGATTATGAATTCAGCTTAACTTTCGATGGCTGTCCTTAACAAACAGTAGGAATGTGATGGAGGATTTTATTTCCAGTAAATGGTCAATAAATGATAAATGAAATGTGTGAATTGTCTCATCTCCTTCCCAATTGTGGCAATTTGTACTTTTTTGACTTTTTGTAAAAAGTATAGGGAGTACAAAGTTTCTTATCAATAAAGTTTTAACGATGGTGTGTGGACTGTCTATTCTGTATAGGTTAGTTGGAGAAAAGAATCTTGGTATGATATTGTAGCGATATTATGTCAGTTAGATATAGTACAGTTAGCGTGTACAGATAGCTTTGTTAACATCTTTGTGGTTTGTTTTGGATATTTTAGTCGTACATTAAATATTGGCAGATTGTTGCGCTAACCTTAGCAGGACCATGGAGAGCTCCGGTGATAACAACTCGCTCGAGCGTGGCCCACACTTCATTGGTTCAATCGAGAAGGAGTCCCACCCCGTGTCTGGTTGATCATTGGCAGCAGCAGCTGTCAATCAAAAGGATTCCCTGCTACCTGCAGCAGAGCCGACGCTGTACAAGACGCCGTTCAAGACCGGGGAACAACAGCAAGGACGCTGCCCCGTCGGAAAGGCGTTCGAGAAGGTGTATTCGGTCCACGGTAAAACCATGTCTGTCCACTGTCCTCGGGCTGTATATTAAGGTAAGAGGCAGTACCATAAAGTAGCGTCAACTGCTCAATATTCTGCTGTACAAGAATCTACTGTAGCGTCAATCCTGCAAGCTAATCAACACGCTCCGCTAGCTAACCAGAGAAGCTGTACCAGCGAAGCTAGCGCTACCTGAGCTTGCGGATGATTTGCTGTATTCTCTTAATAACAACAGACAAGTTAAGCTGTTTGCCTCCCCGCTTGCGAACTCCAAGCTGACAATGACAACCCGTACGGTTCTGTCACCGTGTGGGGTGGTCCGCCTGGCATGTAGTAACGCATGTGTGTTGCTGCTTGAGACATTCACTCCAGTAAAGAACCAGAAGGATATTTTCCCGTTGATTAGACTGGTCTCTAAAGACACTTGAGTGTCTTAACTTACAAGTTACCCTGGACCTGTTGCTTCGTGAAGATAGGTGTCACCAGTCCATCAATGAGGTAATACAAACACGCGTGTAGACGCTGTGTAAATAGTTCAACTGTAAAATCAGTACAGGAAAGCATTAGTCAACAGTCCTTCGAGTGACAAGCTAAACCGTGACTAACCTATAATATTAAACACAACCCTGGTTGTACTGCCTGTCATTGAACGATAGTCCGACACAATATCAGCTTTCAGTCCACCTTGGGAATCCATGACCCCAGCAAACAGCACTGAGACCTTATACCAAACGAGATTCAATGGATAGGGTGTCTGCCGACTCGACACTTGTCACTATGCACTATGTAGGCCTATATTTTTGACTATTAAAACGGCTTCGCTCCTATAGTCGAGTATCGCGTTTCTGCGTATGCTTGAATAATAGCGTTTTTTCCCCGTGTCTTTGATGCCCCATCATTCGGGTTACATTAAACGTATCGCTCCGGTTTTCTCTCTTTGATAAAAGGCTCTTTGAAGTGCGAGAATAGATTACCGTGACACAATGCAACGGAAATGGTTCTCTTAACAGGTCACAGAAGGCAACGGGCCAACTGCTCGCTTCTCGCCTGGTTCGGTAGGTGTTCGGTTAGAACCGGGAACGGCGAGGGCCAACATATGGTGCTGGGAGCTTCTCTCCAATGGAAGAGTGATCTGTTCTGCTACCGGTGATCTGCTTCGCTGCCGGGCAGTCATGAGTCTACGGGACACCTGTACGTTACTGTGTGTGTGTGTGGTGTGGTGTGTGTGTGTGTGTGTGTCTCTGTGGTTACAAGAATCTGCTGCTCAATGAATGAAATGTTGAATGTATTGAGATCTAGAAGCATAAACTGTGGAGAGTCAAGTTGCAGTGAACATGGCTGTGTGTGTGTGTGCGTGTGCAGCTGTATGCGGTTGGTCTCCGTGGCGATACTGCTGCAGGTGAAACTTCCTTCCTGCAAACAGCGTCATGGTAACTTCCATCCCATGACCCCAGAGATGCACACCAGACTAACAACACTGCAGGTTCTCTCTCTCTCTCTCTCTCTCCCCTCTCTCTCCCTCCCTCTCTCTCTTGCTGATTGTTAATCATTTCCCGTGTTGTCCAAAGAGCTGATCATAGAGAAGGTGTTTGATGTGATTGGTGTAATCAGGTCTGTGGGGATGACCCAGCGTGTTTAAACTCAGTCCTCTGGGTGGGTTCACATATGATCTTGTTAAGATTAGAGAGTATTAATCCACAACACAAGTGTACCTGTTAAGAAGGGTGGGTCGGATTTTTACTTACAAGCAACTACTCGGTAACACTTACAGATTTGTGTTTGTTAGCACGTGTGTGTGTGTGTGTGTGTTGAGTAGTGGGTGAGAGGGGAGGGGTGTGTTGTGTTTTGGAAACGTGAAATGTTTCTCTCCTGAATTCCTGAGGGCCATCTCTGTTCCCAGGCTTTCAGTCTCTGCTCTAAATCCTCTACTGCACCTCCCACTTAACACACTGGGAAGCTTTGTGGAGCTGTGTGTGTGTGAATGTGTGTGTCTGTGTGTGTGGCTATGTGTGTGTTTTGAGAGACAGACAGGCAGAGAGAGAGAGAGAGAGAGACAGTGAAAGAGACGGGTATTGCCAGAAGGAGATGGCGAGAGAGAGAGAGGGAGGGAGAGAGGGAGAGGGAGGGAGAGACGGAGAGAGGGAGAGGGACCTCTCTGCAGTCTGATGAGTGAATCTGTCTGTCTGTCTGTGTTCATAGATGAACAGGGAGTGTTTTGCCAGTTCTTCTGTTTGTTTGGAGGTGTTGATGCCAGTGTGTGTCTGTTCTGTCAGACAGGGATAAGCTACTGGACAGTACATGTGTCTGTTCTGAGTACTCTGTGTAGTGTGTGTGTAGAGTGTGTGTGTATGGTGTGTGTGTATAGTGTGTGTGTGTCGCGCCTCTCACATAAAAGGCTCATTTGGCGGAGCTGCTGCTCTCTGTGCTGAAAAGGACGCTGCGGTCCTTTTAGCTTACTCAAGATCAATGCTCAGATATTCATGTGGTCAGAGGGGTGAGGGGGTGAGGGGGTGAGGGGTGGGGTCTTCAAGGTGTTTGAAGGTTGCTAGGCAGGAGGTGGAGAGGTCTACAAATGAGATTGTCACTTTGATTTACCGGCCAGGCTCATTAGAACGCGCGGCATTAGACGAGGGAGCACACACACTCACAACAACACGCACACACACTGGCATACAACACACAAACACACACTCAAATACAACACACATACTCACATACAACATAAACATACACCATACAATTGGCAACAAGTGGTAGCAATTTGCTGCCTCAGGATTGAAGTGAGAAACAGTGTCAGTTTGGATGGTTCCAGACAGGGGAGGGTGTTCAGCCATTTGGAAGCATGAAGAAGGGAGGAGGTGGAAGACCAGGCCTAGGATGTTCCATCTAGCTGTGTACGTGGCTTTAAGATGCCTCGTTTCCATGGTCACTGGCGATATGTGGGCTAACATGCAAAGGTTCTTCAAGATACTTTTTTCTGCTTGTGTATGCCAGCGGTGCATGCTAGTTGCTGTGGTGTGTGTGTGTGTGAGTGGTGTGTGTGTGTGTGTGTGGTGTGTGTGTAAGATAGAAAGTCATTATGGGCGCTGGGTACCTCAGAGATCTTCAGTGGTCCAGGGCTACAGTAGCAGTGGTAATCAGGACGAACGTGCGTGTGTGTCTGGTCTCCAGGGGCGTCGTTAGAGAGCTACAGGTCTGTTTCCGGATGGTTCCACCTAATCACACATGACCCCCACCCCTTTACCCTTCTAGACTGCCTACACACACACACACGTGTGCATACACACACACACACAGTCAGGGTGGAGCCTCTCTGAGTGTTGTGTTGCTTCCTCAGGGTTCGGGCAGGTGACCCACTGGGACAAGATGGAGCAACACAGCAGAAAGTAAGAGCCTTTCTGTCCCTAGCAGAGACCAGGACCCGGGGAGACCATCTGATCAGACCATCTGATCATCTTAAAGAAGCAGAGAGAGGGGAGGGGGAGCCATCATCATCATCATCATCAACACCTCAGTGGAACCCTGTCTCCCCCTCCCCCCCCCCCAATCCCTCCCAACCTCTGATCTATTTATAAACCAGGGAATCAAGGAGCCAATTAAACCTGGGCTCTCCAGTTCTTAGGGCCAGATGGACACCGAGAAAGGGGGGTGGGGTCAGGGCTGTGGGGGTTGGGGGTAGGGGTGGGGGTAGTGTATTGTAGGCAGTGTGAGTCAGTCCGCTTCCTCAGCCTGTATCATGATGAACCTGGTGGTGACTGTCCAGGAGAACAGCAGCATGATGATGTCAGGGTGCTGGGTAGTCGTGCAGCTGCCGATCCTCTCCACATGGTTCCTCTGCTGTGCTTTCCTCCGGCCTGCAGGTGGCGCTCTCCTCTCAGCATGAGCTAAGCTGCCGTCGCCCGGGGCGACCTGGGGAGGATGACAGCCGTGAGCCCTATGACGGGCCAGGTGGGGGGGCCGTCCGGGGGCGCGGGGGGTCAGAGGGGGCCTGGATGGAGCCGACAGGACAGCTCTGACATCCACACAGACGAGGAGGGCGCCCCCACCCGCCGCCTCACCCCTCTGGAGAGACTGAACCTGGACATGTGCCAGGACGACAGGTACCTGGGGGAGCTGTCTCTGAGCAGTGGCAGTCATCATAGGACCAGATCGGTAAGCTTCCTGTCACTGTTTTAATTGTGTGTGTGTGTGTGTGTGTACCAGGGTGGTGCGAGAGCTGACTGTGGGTCGGAGGATTGGCTTCTACAAGGTCCGGGGAGAGATCGGCTCCGGAAACTTCTCCCACGTCAAACTGGGCATCCACGCCCTCACCAAAGGTGAGCTGTCTGTCTACCTGTCTGTCTACCTGTCTACCTGTCTGTCTACCTGTCTGTCTGTCTGTCTACCTGTCTTTATACCTGTCTGTGTCTCCTCTGTGCCTGTATATTTGCTGCTGTCTGTCTACCCTGTGAAAACAGATTAGGTATCTGTAGTTTCCCTAACGACAGCTGGAAATGCTGCTTGCCTCATCAAAGGTGTGTGTGTGTGTGTGTGTGTGTGTCTCTCTCTTTCGCCAGGCCTTGCAAAAACAGAAAGGGCTCAGATGCATTGTGAATGCGCTCTCTGAACGCCGTGGCGACAGTGAAAGCGCTCTCTGGACGCCGTGGCGACAGTGAAAGCGCTCTCTGGACGCCGTGGCGACAGTGAAACTTACACTAATCCCAGCTTTAATAATGCATGTCAACGCACAATCACACAGCTCGCACCACAAAAGATCTCTTGTGGATTCTGTTACCTCAGGTCAATATTATCTCACGTTAAAAGACGCACACACTTGACGTCTAATGATTTAATGGAGCGTCTGTCCTTGACTAGCAAAGCCTCTTCGTCTCCCTGCTGCAAGGTGTTGTCTTCTCAGAGAAACACGTATTCATATTGTGAGCTTTTCGCAGAAGCCACGACCGCACAGGAGAACTCAATCAGAGGGATGGCTTCTTAAAGCCCAGATAATCCCCAATCAGCACCAAGGACCAAGTGAACAGTTGCTTCAGGGTTGATTGGTGTGTTTTCACATCTGCCGCGTGTACAGAGGGGAATAACAAAGTGTTACTGTACTTAAGGCGACTTTTCTGGTATCAGTATTTTACCTCACTATAAAGTCTGACAACTTTTTACTTTCACTCATTACATTTTTTTACACAAATGTCTGTACTTTCTAAAAAGAAAGTTTCAAAAGGTTGATCAAAAGTTACAAAAGAGGTTTCTACAAGTTGAAAAAAATATTTTCTAATAAAAGTTTAAAAAAAATTGCATTATTGATGAGGACTCTGCCTAACTCTATTGTACTCTGCCCCTCTCAGAAGTCAAAGGCCTTCTCAAAGGTTCTAAAAAAATTGTCTTTCACCAGCGTCTTTTTAAACATGAGTATCTGTATTTTTACTTGAGTGAAGGATGTGTGTACTTTTGCCATCTGCACATGGATTAGATGTTTGTATTATTAAATATATTAAGTTTAGGGTGTCAAAATGAAAAAAAAGGAGAATGGATAACTTAATAAAAAGCACTATTTATAAAAAGCACTGTATGTATAAAATAATGAAAAATACAAACCAAAATATGTACTCACTGTATATGTTGCATATATGCTTGTGCTCTCTCACCTCCAGATAAGGTGGCCATCAAGATCCTGGATAAGACCAAGCTGGATCAGAAGACCCAGAGACTGCTGTCCAGAGAGATCTCCAGCATGGAGAGACTGCACCACCCAAACATCATACGGCTCTACGAGGTAGCACACACACAGATTTGAACGCCTTCCGTACAATGCCCCTGTGTCTCTTATGGGGCTGAACACCCCTGCCTCCCCCCAAGGTGGTGGAGACGTTGTCACGGTTACACCTGGTGATGGAGTACGCGGGCGGAGGGGAGCTCTACTCCAAGATCACCTCAGAGGGAAAGCTGTCCGACATCGACAGCAAGATGGTCTTCTCCCAGATCCTGTCAGCCGTCAAGCACATGGTCAGCCCTCCCCCTCCCCTCCGACCCTCTCCTCTCCTCCTCCTATAAACCCTTAAAGAAGAGAGTAAAATAGAGAGAAGGAGATGGAATGGAGAATGGAAGGGATTGGCTGAGATGATTGCAATGATCTGGCTCTCTCTCGCCCTCTTGTGGCCTCAAGGTGTCTCAACACGTTGACATTTGAATTTAATCTTTATCTTAATCTAATCTACCCCCCCACCTTGTTTCGCGGTTGTGTCCTCCAGCACGACAACAGCATCATCCACCGCGACCTGAAGGCTGAGAACGTGTTCTACACCTGCCGCACCTGCGTCAAGGTGGGAGACTTCGGCTTCAGCACACTGAGCCGGCGCGACGAGACCCTCAACACGTTCTGCGGCTCCCCGCCCTACGCCGCCCCGGAGCTGTTCCGCGACGAGCGCTACCTGGGCGTGTTCGTGGACGTGTGGGCGATGGGCGTCATGCTGTTCTTCATGGTGACGGGGACCATGCCGTATCCCTAGAGTGGCTGGAATATCTGACAATCCACCAATAGATGGGCTCTAAAAGACTGGATTAGCCTTTTGAAAGAAGAAAGAAAATCAAACCTGTTCAAAGAAGAACAATGTAGATGTGTATTGATTCTTTGTCTGTACAAAAATAAAATGGTTAGGAGATGTGGAGTTTCACTATGTGGCATTATAAGGGACATTGCAGCATGCACTAGCCACTATGGACCACTGTGATGGCTAAGGACCTCGCTGTCATTGTCATTTGACCAATCAGAATGGAAAATGCTGAAGTCTGACTATGGGACAAGATAGCGGTCAGAAGCAGCCTTTTGTAGACAAACTCTGAGCCTTGGAAATCAAGGGAAAAATATTGTTATTGTTGTATTTTTATTTTACTTATTTAATTTGTAAAATTGTTATTTTATATGGATTTATATATAAATATGGCTCTTGATGAGATCAAGTTTTTTATGGGCCGAATAAAGGGTTGTGTTGAGTCCTTCAAACTATAGAAAGTTCTTACTTAATTGTACATGATGGCTGCACAGGTGAAATAAAAGGCTGAGTTCTTCAGTTTCACCAAAGTGAGGATGGGTTAATTAGGTGATTCAGCCAATGGGAATCAAGGCATTTCATAAAGGCAGACGTAGCATTTGGATAGACAATAACCACTTCAGAACGATCTTCTTGTACAATGTTTACCTCTATGCGAAATGTTCATGTTTGTGGATCCTGATATGAGGTATATTTGATTAAATCCTCCTGGTGCACTGCCTGGGTGGAGTTGACAAAACAATGGTTGAGTATGTTCAAACTCTGTCCACCTAGGATCCTTCTGAAAATAATCAAGCACCCCTGTTTGACATCTCTGTCTGCCTTTGACTAGCTGGACCAATCAGAGAACAGTGCTAGGATCAGATGCTTGTTGCAGCCAACTAGTGTGAAAGATCTATCATCACTATGTTCTTATTGGTTCATGGTCTAACCAATGAGATAAGCAGCTGAAAAAATCTTTTAACAGCCTTTTTATATTTTTATTTCTATTCTGTAATTTAGTTTTTGCAAGATATTCAGACAATTTTCAGGGCAGAGCTTTAGACTGACGGTTTGACCAGTCAAGAGTAAAGGACAGAGGATTGGGCTGGGTATTAGTGCATGTCGCCCAATGAGAGGGCAAAGGTGTTTGATGGTCATTGGCACAACAGCCAATGCCCTTGTAGAAATGCTCCACAAGGAGAAGGAAGGGGAGGGGTGAGGAGTGCTGCACAGTGGGTGTTTTTAAAAGCTGAAAAATGACAAATGTGTTATGTATAACCCACTGAGGGTGTGTGTATGTGCGTGTGTGTTTGATCATTGGTAATAAACTCTCAAAGTTTCTTTGTTCCAGTTTCAATTTCACCATCAAGGGTCCTCTAGGTTAAATGGTTGTCAGTTTTACTTGGATTTTTCACAATTGCTAAAACATGAATTCCCATTTTCTAAACCAAATGCTCAGTGGCCTAAACCTAATTGTCGACTCAATCATTCTTTTTGGCAATACCTTAAGCAGCTTCAGATAGACCATTCTAAAATCTCATTTCCTCTTTCAGCAAAACTGTAAGTACATTCTTACTAACTAAATCACATTTTTGCACTGTAATGAACTTGTGTTGCAAAATGGTTAAGGCTAAGATACAGCAAAGCATTGTTGTAACCACCAAAGTGTCTTTTGAAGGAATTAACAGTGTTAGTAGTAAAAACAAGTAGTTTTTTAGGGATCTCAAAGCACTCATCCAAACAACGTAAAAAATGTGTGTGTGTGTGCTGAAGGGGTGAAGCAGTCAGAGTGTACAGTTTCCTTGATGCTCTTGTTCATTTATTCTGTTTTCCCTCAACTACATATGGAGGCAATCTTATCAAAATGTGAACTTTGTGAGGTTTACATTTTTCACGTTCACTTTCAACAGCAGGAAGTCTGTCTGTTCTTACGCCTCAGTCAGTGGCTTGAGTTTGGCCCCAGTCTCTTTTCTCCCATTTCAGTAGGCAAATTGCTTTTGCAATATAATCATTGACATATTCAGCAATGCTAAATATGAGGCTCCAGTAAATACACTTGTGTGTGAAACAAGCAGTTAAAAAAAAGATCCTGATTCCACCTTAATTGTAGGTGATTAAGTTCAATACACTTTATCAAGTCCTGAATGAGATTTTACCAGCATTGGCACAATCATTATCAAATGTTATTAAATGTCCATGCTATGTCAGACCTATGTGCATATTTTCACACGAGTAAGACACATTCATAGTATTTTTCAACTTTTCTTTCTATTTTAAAGCATATTTGAAAGGAAAAAAAACATTTGATTAATGGTATACTCTATTTTAAATAAACTAAGTAGATTGATCAACAACTGATCAAATCGCTGATCAAAATTACATTTGGTGTCAAACACCTTCAATTACATGACTCGTTACTTTCAAATCAATTTAGTAAAGGATGGCTGAGGAAATATAATGTCAAACAGCTGTGCTTTATTAACCTTTTATCATACAGGTCATCAATCACAGCCTGACTGAGTCATCAGGGATCATTATAGCTTACATAGCTTTTTACTCATCTTCCTGCCAAAGTGAGCCATATTTCACCCGTACAATTTTGAGGTGCCCATTGACTTCTTTGACGAGAGCGCTGATGTCAGAGGGCAGTTCCCTTATGACCTCATACACATCTTGCTTGTCTGCTTTATAGACAGTTATTCCAATCGGGCCTTTTTTAGTGCCAAACTTTACGACGTCTCCTGGCTTGATTTTGTGTTCAGCGACGGTTGCTTCTGGCCCGTTGATTTTAACCAGAAGAACTTCGTTGGATGCATTCGCCACATGGGTGTTATGCTGAATGTTATCCTGAATCCAGTCCACCTGTGAGAATGGATATAAAAGCATTTGAAACACAATAACGTAATATTGAAGATTTGTGATATTTGTATTAGAATAGCCTATTCTAATTGTTTTTCCAGAAAAAAAAACTATCCATACAATGGACACCACGGCAGAAGCAACCGCTGGGATGACAACAACAACAGCAGCAATAGCACCAGCAACAGCAGCCATTCTGCAATCACAAAAATATACAAATGGTTATAAAACTAGGCCTAGATTGTTTGCAAGAAAAACCAAAGGTGCATTAGTTTAACACACAGATAATACTTACTTGTTTTCTTTTGTATCTGATGTCTGTCTAATAATAATGTTTTGCCTGTTACTGTTGTCTGGATGAGAGTGTCAGTGAGTCAATGGGGAAACTAATGGATGTATTTATGGGCATTTATAAATTATGCATAACTGACATGCGGGGAGGATCCTTTGGGTTTCAAGGGGTTTTGATTGATTTGACAGTTTTATTAGATTTCTTGAGTGACAGCCTGCGCTGGTTGGGGCTTGTTGGCTTACAGAAGAGTTCCTGGCCTTCGAACAGGGCCGCAGGAAATGAGCTCATAGCTCAACAGTCGTTGGTTTGCATGAATGCATCTCCGGCCTTACGATCCTCCTACCTACAACATCTTCCAGTGAAAACTACAGTTTTTGACATGATCAGACAGGTTCAATAGTTTGGTCTTGGGCAACTTTGATGGTGGAGTCCCTCCTGTTGCCAGAAAATAACTGTTCCCAGGAAGGAGGGGTGGGTGGGTTGGGGTGGTTTGGGGGGTGGGTGGTTTAAGTAGTCAAGGATGAATTTTGTTTAAGCAAAATGGTATACCCTCTGCTGCCAACAACCTTTCAATGAAGCAATGAGCAAATGAGGCAATGAGGCAATATCAAATGTTAGTATTCTCTTCCACCATCTTCTGAGTTGCTGAAAATTGTGAATTTTGTTTTGTTGGCTTTAGTATAATGCCACCTTTATACTCAAAAACATCTATAGAGGATGCATTACATATGTATTACCTTATTCAAATTGAAATGAGTGACCATTTTAGAGGGTTCACACACAGGCCTCTGTTCGGGCTAATTCAGAGGTAACTTTTACATTGAATGTCAAGTTTGTGTTTTAGCAAAAAAAAGGGTAGGCCTATGTGTCCAAAAACAAAAATAAATAAATCTCGATATCAGCCAAGTGAATTCAGATTCCTAATAGCCACAGGAATAAAGGAATCGACGTCCAGTTCTTAACCTAGGTTGCCTCGATGTCCTCACAGCAGGCTTACATAGCTTTAACTTCTGCCTGTATGCAGCAATCAGGTGGACCATGGCGTGGTCAGAGTGACCCAGTGCTGCTCAGGGGACCGCATGGTAGGCTTTACTGATTGGAGAGTAGCAGTGATCCAGAGGGTTCCCTTCTCTGGTTGGGCATTTAATTAATTGTCTGTATTTGGGGAGATCTTGGGTGAGATTTCCTTTGTTAAAGTCGCCTAGTACAATAAGCAAGGACTCCGGATATAGGCGCCGGCCAGGATGAATGACGCAAATTCGCGT
>CM042879.1:8075488-8090893 GCA_023658055.1 Thaleichthys pacificus | reverse complement strand
GGACTTTGATGAACAGACCAGGCCAAGTTTGGGGCCTGTAGGGCCTTCCTAGGCAGAGTTATGGGCCAGACAAAAAGGCAACACCAATATGCTCAAAAATCTCAAAATAAAAATCCAAAACAAGCCTGTAGAGTGGACTCTGATGAACAGGCCAGGCCAAGTTTGGGGCTTGTAGGAACTTCCTGGGCCGAGTTATGGGCCGGACAAAAGGCAACCCAAATATGGCCAGAAATCTCAAAATAAAATCCAAACCATGCCTGTAGAGGGGACTCTGATGAACAGGCCAGGCCAAGTTTGGGGCTTGTAGGAGCTTCCTGGGCCGAGTTATGGGCCGGACAAAAAGGCAACACAAATATGGCCAGAAATCTCAAAATAAAATCCAAACCATGCCTGTAGAGCGGACTCTGATGAACAGACCAGGCCAAGTTTGGGGCCTGTAGGGCCTTCCTAGGCAGAGTTTTGGGCCAGACAAAAAGGCAAGTCAAATATTGTAAAAAATCTCAAAATAAAATCCAAACCATGCCTGTAGAGGGGACTCTGATGAACAGACCAGGCAAAGTTTGGGGCCTGTAGGGCCTTCCTAGGCAGAGTTATGGCCCAGACAAAAAGGCAACACAAATATGCTAAAAAATCTCAAAATAAAAATCCAAAAAAAGCCTGTAGAGGGGACTCTGATGAACAGACCAGGCCAAGTTTGGGGCCTGTAGGGCCTTTCTAGGCAGAGTTATGGGCCAGACAAAAAGGCAACACCAATATGCTCAAAAATCTCAAAATAAAAATCCAAAACAAGCCTGTAGAGCGGACTCTGATGAACAGACCAGGCCAAGTTTGGGGCTTGTAGGAGCTTCCTGGGCCGAGTTATGGGCCGGACAAAAAGGCAAGGTAAACATGGTGAAAAATCTCAAAATAAAATCCAAACCATGCCTGTAGAGGGGACTCTGATGAACAGACCAGGCCAAGTTTGGGGCTTGTAGGAGCTTCCTGGGCCGAGTTATGGGCCGGACAAAAAGGAAAGGCAAATATGGTAAAAAATCTCAAAATAAAATCCAAACCATGCCTGTAGAGGGGACTCTGATGAACAGACCAGACCAAGTTTGGGGCATGTGGGGCCTTCCTAGGCAGAGTTATGGGCCAGACAAAAAGGCAAGGCAAATATGGTAAAAAATCTCAAAATAAAATCCAAACCATGCCTGTAGGGGGGACTCTGATGAACAGACCAGACCAAGTTTGGGGCATGTCAGGCAGACAGACAGACAGGTCAGGTGGGGGTCAAGAGGAGACAGACAGGTATAAAATATATATATATCATGACCTGTACTTGATGTGATAAGCAGCTCTGCCTTCAGCATGAAAAGCTAAATAAATGTGAGAGGCCAGGAGTGGTACTGCACGTACCGTGTGATACTGCTGTGAGAGGCCAGGAGTGGTACTGCACGTACCGTGTGATACTGCTGTGAGAGGCCAGGAGTGTTACTGCACGTACCGTGTGATACTGCTGTGAGAGGCCAGGAGTGGTACTGCATGTACTGTGTGATACTGCTGTGAGAGGCCAGGAGTGGTACTGCACGTACCGTGTGATGGGATGGCCTTGGCGTTGGCGTTGGTTCATGAAGGTGAGACCAGCCAGGCGGAAGATGTCTTGCGAGGTGCTCTTTACCCCCGCCTCCTCCACAGCCTGGGTTCCACTCTTCTCAATCTGGCGTCAGCACCCTAAACACACGGGGTCAGGGATCGGATGCGATTTCAGGCGTCATCCGAATCTAACGCCACAATCACCATCAGTTTGATTCTGTGTCCAGTGCAGAGGGGCGGGGTAATAGCGGGCCTCACCTTGGCCATTGGATTGACCCGGGAGGAGCGGAGGGCCTGTCAGGGAGCCGGTCCGTGGGCCGACAGCGCCACCAGGGCCTCGGTCCCCGTTCCTCACCTGCAGGACTGACGGCTGGAAGCCGGGCCGCACCTGCTGCGTCGCCACGTAGGACAGCTCTGCCTGGGAAACACACACACACACACAGGAACCTCTCAGCTAGGTGGAACACCTCATCCAATCAGGAGATGCTTTTAACCAAACACACAAACATGGATGGTGAGTCACTGGCCAGTCCAGGTCAGTTCCAGGTCACCAGCCGCAGTCACAGCTCTAGGCCATGATCTGTTAGTGGTTATGACCACAAGCTAGACGCTAGGTGCTGAGCTAGGCTAACCTTGAGCCCGTTCATGCAGTTAGCCTTGACCCCCAGCCACACAGAGTCTGCCTAGACGCTAGGTGCTGAGCTAGGCTAACCTTGAGCCCGTTCATGCAGTTAGCCTTGACCCCCAGCCACACAGAGTCTGCTAGACGCTAGGTGCTGAGCTAGGCTAACCTTGAGCCCGTTCATGCAGTTAGCCTTGACCCCCAGCCACACAGAGTCTGCCACCAGCTCAGTGGCTCCCTCGCCGTGCAGGACGTAGTAGACCAGCACGCGGATGGACGGCCACCATCCGAGGGGTCACCTGGAACCTCAGGGCCTGCACCGAGCCCCCCCGCGTGCAGCTGCGTGTCGGACGCCTCCACACGGCCGTTAGAAATCACCTGGAGCCCGAGAGAGGGAGGACACGTCATGGTTTGTGTGATGGGTGTTTGTTACATATTATAGGTTTGCTTGATTTTCATCCAAAGCCACGAACAAACAGTGCATGTATGAGAGCAGATCTGCAGAGGGCAGATCTGCAGAGGGCAGATCTGCAGAGTCTGCAGAGGGCAGATCTGCAGAGGGCAGATCTGCAGAGGGCTGATCTGCAGAGGGCAGATCTGCAGAGTCTGCAGAGGGCTGATCTGCAGAGGGCAGATCTGCAGAGGGCAGATCTGCAGAGGGCAGATCTGCAGAGTCTGCAGAGGGCTGATCTGCAGAGGGCAGATCTGCAGAGTCTGCAGAGGGCTGATCTGCAGAGGGCAGATCTGCAGAGTCTGCAGAGAGCAGATGTGCAGAGGGCAGATCTGCAGATCTGCAGAGAGCACTATAAACACCGTATCAAACATGGTGAGCTCAGGTGCCCTACTCACCAGGTAGCTGATGCTCTTGATGTTCAGGAAGGCGGCAACACTGAAGATCACATCGATGTTGGCCTGTGTCCCGACCTCCAGGGTGTTCAGGTTGGGGGGGACACTAATGTAGAGGTAGCGTTTCTTGGGAGAGTTGTACACCTTGGCCTCCAGAACAAACTCAGCCTGGCTCTGAGGGGGCAGGTAACTGTCGTCCGTCTTGAACTGAAATCAGAAGTCAGTTCCTGTGATGACGATACTGTCGTCTCCCCTGTACAGTTCATTTATTTGTTTTCGGCAATATGGTAGTTTTTGAGGGTTGGTAGGTGTGATTTCAATGTGCTTACAAATACATATCTGAATTAAGTTTACATCTTCAATAATAATATCTTAATGACTTTAACATCTAAATGTAAACCCAGGTAGATGTTTGACATCTTTGGAATTCAAGACAAATGTCTTATCTATCAATATCTGTGTTAGCAGAGGCCAGCTACGGCTAGATGGGAGTAGATGGATAGACCAGGAGAGATGGGATAGACCAGGAGAGATGGGAGACCAGGAGAGATGGGATAGACCAGGAGAGATGGGATAGACCAGGAGAGATGGGAGACCAGGAGAGATGGGAGACCAGGAGAGATGGGATAGACCAGGAGAGATGGGATAGACCAGGAGAGATGGGATAGACCAGGAGAGATGGGAGACCAGGAGAGATAGGAGACCAGGAGAGATGGGATAGACCAGGAGAGATGGGATAGACCAGGAGAGATGGGAGACCAGGAGAGATGGGATAGACCAGGAGAGATGGGAGACCAGGAGAGATAGGAGACCAGGAGAGATGCCCTCACATTGATCCTGGCGCTGAGGGTGTTGGCCGGCCAGTTACAGATGAAGTAGGCCACGCCGTCAGAGCCCGTCTTCGTGTTCTGCTGGGAGCAGTCCAGCCTCTCCGTGTCCATGGAGACAGTGGTTGCCATGGCTTCCAGCAGTTTGACAGGTACCCGGGCCACGGGCTCACCCAGAGGATCCAGCACCAGCATCTACACCAGAACCACACCAGAACCACACCAGAACAACACCAGACCCGCACCAGACCCATACCAGAACCACACCACACCAGAACCACACCAGAACCACATCAGACCCACACCAGAACCACACCACACCAGAACCACACCAGACCCACACCAGAACCACACCAGAACCACACCAGAACCACACCAGAACCACACCAGACCCACACCAGAACCACACCAGACCAGACCCACACCAGACCCACACCAGAACCACACCAGAACCACATCAGAACCACACCAGACCCACACCAGATCACACAGGGAACACTAGGACATATCTATACCAACCCTAACCCCCCAGGTCTGTCTACTGAACATCACTCTCCTTCTAACAGCATGATCCTCAGCTCCGCCCTGTTACGGAAGACTGTGATGGTGATGATGGTGGTGATGATGGTGATGATGATGTCCTACCCTGATTTTGTACGGCAGCAGGGGTTTGATGAAGAGCGGCGTGGCCAGCAGCTTCATGGTGTACGGAGACTTCACAAACTTCACGGTTGTCAACTCAGCTTCCTGGGAGAGACCACCTGAGGCGAGGGGGTAGGTGTGTTGTCATGTTCCAGTTTAGAGGCAGACGTCAGATCTGGTGCTGTGTGGGGTCGGTGACTTACCGGTTCTTTCCATCACGCTGACCGCAACATACAAGTTTTGTTTTCCAAACATCTCCTCCAGGGTCCGTGGACTCTCCTGGTGAGCCAAGATACGCTTCACGTTGACTGTTGCTTCCATCGTCCCGTCGTCCTGCAACTGAGAGGCAGGAACTTTGTTTATACACCGCCCTCAGACACGAGGCAGTGTGCTTTACATAGAACCATGTTCTACAGTATACACAGGATGTTGAAGCGTGGGTAGAGACCTGACTGAGCGTGGGGAGAGACCTGACTGAGCGTGGGGAGAGACCTGACTGAGCGTGGGGAGAGACCTGACTGAGCGTGGGGAGAGACCTGACCGAGCGTGGGGAGAGACCTGACTGAGCGTGGGGAGAGACCTGACCGAGCGTGGGACCTGACCTGACCGAGCGTGGGGAGAGACCTGACTGAGCGTGGGGAGAGACCTGACCGAGCGTGGGGACCTGACCTGACCGAGCGTGGGGAGAGACCTGACCGAGCGTGGGGAGAGACCTGACCGAGCGTGGGGAGAGACCTGACCGAGCGTGGGGAGAGACCTGACCGAGCGTGTCTCACCTCAGTTCTGAGGATGGAGCCGGACAGGACGACAGGAGGGTTTTTTCCGCTCACGTAACCATACCTCAGGTAGACTATCGCGTCGGAAACAGGAGCTCCGTGGACGTACCTGCAACGCAGTACAGGTCACACACACACACATACACACATGGTAAACACACACACACATTGCCCTGTCCTCCAACCCACCTGCCGATGACCTTGATTTTGAATTGTTCAGCGTTCCCATAGCTCAGGTAGTTGGACTCTGGCAGGATCTGGATGGCGATGCTGGGTAGAACTGAGACCAGGGGAGAGCACATTCAGACTGAGCAGGACCCTGGCCTGAGACCAGGGGAGAGCACATTCAGACTGAGCAGGACCCTGGCCTGAGACCAGGGGAGAGCACATTCAGACTGAGCAGGACCCTGGCCTGAGACCAGGGGAGAGCACATTCAGACTGACCAGGACCCTGGCCTGAGACCAGGGGAGAGCACATTCAGACTGAGCAGGACCCCTGGCTGTGCTCTGTTCTTACCCCTCAGGATGGGAACTATGACCCCCAGGTTAATTGTAGCAGGGGCATAGGTTTCATTATATGTTACACACTGTGTGTGTATCAATAATTCAACCATGAAAATGATACATTATACAACCACTGTCCCTCACACCTTTTACTAACAACATTATATTTAACGGCTGCATCCTCAGTTATTAAACAAGCCTGGCCCCGCCCACGTTTGAAAACAGACCGAGCCCCCCCCCCCCCCCCCCCGGGCCATCGCCATGACGCCGGCCTACTCACCGTATTCCTTGATCTCGAACTGAGTTCTGACCGAGGTGACCAGAGGTGCCCCGTACGATGCCTCCACGGACCACAAGCCAAACCTGCCATTACATGTCAACATCACATACAGAGACCACTGCTGTCAGCGTGCGGATTGGGATTCTAGGTTCAGACCTTAAGGAGAGCTCTGCCTCAATGGGGGTGACATGATGTGTCCTGTAAAAAACCCTGCTAAATCACACATTTTACCTTGATAACAATTAATACATGTATTTAACAATTCATTAATAATAAATAAACATTGTTTTGACATTGGCTAAACTCAAACCCAAAACCCAACCCAGGTTACCCTAACAGTCACAATCCTCTCAACCCTTCTCTCCCCTCATGGCTTAAAACATCTCTGTGGAACATTCCTTGTACTTCTCTGGGAGAATGAAGCTGTGTCGCCGAAATGTTCCTGGAAACATTTAATGTAGGAAAAAACACATAACATCTACATCTTGACATCTGTCTACATCTCTCTCTCTCTCTCTCTTTCTCTGTGCTGACTCCATCCAGCTCTCTCTCTTTCTCTTTCCTCTCTCTCTCTCTCTCTCTCTCTCTCTCTCTCTCTCTCTCTCTCTCTCTCTCTCTCTCTGTGTACTGTAAATATTTCATGAAGCCACATTCTATCGGCATAAGATTACTTTATAATGAAGTGCATCAGTTAGCTCCTTAGCTGGCAATTGTTGCAAGCAGACTAGGTAAGAGAGCAAGCTAACATTATCAGATCATCTCTGAGGTAAACACAGGGCTGCCAACTTTTCAAAAAACCTTGGAGTGAGATTTGCCCCATGTGGCGAAATTAGACAGAGAACTGTCAATTTTTGTGAAAATCCTGAGTCCTATTGGTCCAAGACCGGGTAAAAAATGCAGTCGATTCCGAAACGAGGCTGAGACTTTCAAAAGTGAAATCCAGAGCGGTCTGAGTAGCCTACTACAACACTAGTGTGTGCTTCCTCTCAGGGCGACGCTTACTTGGGTTTGAGGGGTATTTTGAAGGGATCCTGCAGAGACGGAATTCCCTGACTGTTCTGCAACTCCACCGTCTCCACGATCTCCTCATCTGGATCCTGCGGAGAGACAGCTCTGTTCTAGCGTGTTCTGTGTTCTCGAAAGGGGAGAACTATGACAGGTCACTCACTCTGAAGGTCACGAACACATTACGCTTGGCTGTGGTGAGATCCTCATTCAGGGAGAAGCCCGCACCTTCACTGTTCACACAAACACAAACACAGACATAAAGTGACTACGGCATGGATATACATCACTGGGCATTATAAACATGAGCCTCTCTCCCTCCTCTCCCTCCCTCTCCCCCTCCCCCCTCCCCTCCCTCTCCCCCCTCCCCCCTCCCCTCTCTCTCCCCCCCCCCCCCCCTCTCTCCACCTGACTGTTGAGGGGTGTACAGCGGTTTGTCCGTCTGTATAAACAGGAATCCGCTCCTCCTGGAGACGGGATCTCCACAGAGTCGCTGAACTCCTTGGTCTGAGCCGAGAGGAATCACGTGGCTCGCATCTTTCACCAGTTCCCGGACCTGGGAAGGCACCAGGACCGTTTAATCACCATTTCATACAGTCAAACAAGGTATACTTACACTAAGTGACATAAATAAATACATTAAAAGGCTATTCCAAACAAACAATACAAAATACAAAATAAAGAAACAGAATGAAACGTTTTACAAACTTCCAGTACAGGTACAGTCTTTCAAATATCAAATGTCTCAAATCAGGTATTTCCTTCTTCTAAAGCACAATTATTATAACATTTTTTAACCTGCTGTTTCACATTTCAGAACTTCAGAGTCCAGTAAGGCCGAACGTTGCCAGGACAAACACTACCTGGTGGCCGCACTGCACTAATACCTCCACCTGGGGGGCGCTGTCAGGCCAAAAACTGTTCTAGGTAGAAAGTTTTGTAGTTAGCTAGGCCTATTTAAATCAGTTTATTCTACTCTACGATTTGAAGTTTTCACTCGTTCGATAGCTAGTGCTAGCTAACTAGCTTTTTTTTCCCGTAGCCTATAGTATTCTACCTGCGCGCGTTGCTGTCTCAGGAATGTCGAACGAGTGAAAACTTCAAATTGTAGAGTAGAATAAATTGATTTAAATAGGCCTAAATACAAAACTTCCTACCTAGTAACCAGTATAGCAACCAGGACAGTTTCCTGCTAGCACGCGTAACTTAGGCTATCTCAGGAATTTAAGGTCGGCATAGCGACGTCAGATAGTGACGTCTGATAGGACAGTTTTTGGCACTAGGACAGTTTTTGGCATCAAACCTGTCCTCTCACCTGTAGACTGATGGTCTGCTGGTGGAGGAGCCTGTCGTCAGGGTGACGAAGGCCTTGTCATAGACCTTGGGCGTCTCTCGCTAGTGAGCTCTTCAGCTCCAGGTACACATGCACGTCCTCGGTGTAGTCCATCACCTGCACCATCACGCGCTCGCTGGCCTCCAGACGCCAGATCTTAGGGCCGTGATCAGGTACCTGCAGGGGAACGCTGGGTTGAGAAGGTCGCAGGTCGAAGGTCGATCGTTTGAGAAGGAAGAGATGCCCTGTGATCCACGCTCTCCACACACTGTCAGACACACACTCTTACACACCACTGTCACACACACACTGTCAGACACACACTCTTACACACACTGTCACACACACACTCTTACACACACTGTCAGACACACACTATTACACACTCCCTTACACACACACTGTCACACACACTTACGATTGGAGTCCGCCAGGCCCAGGAGGAGGAAGCTCAGGAGGAGGGTCCTCATGGTCGCTCTCACACCACACACACACACACACACCGCTGACAGCAGGGAGGAAGGGAGATGCTTCTGTCTATCCAAGAGGTACACACACACGGCCGGGACCAGAGGAATATAGATGTGTCTCGGTCTGAGAGGAGCAGCTCTCTGAGGTGACCCTTCTACCCCCCCCCCCCCCCAATACAGCCAGGCTGGGGTTAATGATTCCAACAGGAGAGGGGGACGGGGGAGGAAGAGGGGGGAAGAGGGGGGGACGGGGGTAGCTTCTCTTCAGCCCTCCTGATCTGAGATGCATCTCTGCAGCTGTCATCTGTTCTTGTCCTGATCACACACACACACCCCACACAGACACGTACACCTGCCCCACACACTACACACATTTTTATCATTTACAGACGCTCTTATCCAGAGCGACACATACATACATACATCGCAGACAGACACACACACACACACAACAGGTAAGATGCAGTTGTGTGGGTGTGTTTTCAGAATGGAGTTTCAAGGATTGCAGAATAATCTGTGTGAAAGTCCATCAGCTGAACCAAGGTTCAAGTCTAAAACCTCTCATTTGCGTTTGTTTAAACATCCACAAACAACTGTGTTGACACAGTTAGATAAAGTTAGATTTACGAAAAATCACATGCTTTTGCTCAGGAAAATTCTCACAATCAATGGATTTAGCAAATATTTGTCCCTCCCACACACACATACACACACACAGAAACAAGAATCTACAGATACACACCAACCAAGTCTTTCTTTTGTTATAGTAATATTTATGGTATATTTGTCACAATAATTCAGTAAAAACATTGTGTGTTGCATTTGACAGCAAAGGCTAAGCAATCATTTACCTGGAGCATTAGCTGCAATACAAAGTGGTCGATATATAAGTAAACATAATATATACTGTTACACTTTTAGCATTTAAGTTATACATAACGTTATACTTACGTTATACTGAGATAAAGTGACCGTTTTGGAAATAGAGTACATCTTATCAATAACATATTTACATAGCTTGTACATTTTGTTTAAGTTATTTACACATTGTAAACTCCCTCGGACAGTCACTGCACATACACAGCAAGGACTGGGCGTGTCCAGAGATATGCTTCATACACTGAAGTTAAAAATGACATGTTTTGAATTTCACTCAAACTTTGAGGAATTCTTTCTTCAACTCACAACTGGTTGTGACGTCTCTACAGAGCATCACATGTACATCACATGTACAGAGCATCACATGTACAGAGCATCACATCTGGGATCATCTTGGTTGTCTCCTGGCCCAGTGTCACATTAGACAGGATCTCTTTAAACAGCAACTACACACCCCAATTTCAGCCGAAGCTCAACCCTTCCTGTCATAGAAAAAAAGTGATTTGTCGGAATCAACACCGGGACTGTTTTTGGTGTGTCGTTACTCTTGCTTAATGCACGAGGGATCAATGTGAAATCTCCTATCCCGAAACACAAATCAGGTTCAAACACATTACTTACTTCCCTATACTGCCCCCTTGTGACACAACAAATAAACAACAGCTTCAGAAGTTAGGGTATGCAAAACCAGGACACCAGAATCAGAAACGGTTTCTACAGGTCAGTTCCCCACTGCTCAAACAAACACCAACAGCTGCTGTGTGTTGTGTTGTGTTGTGTGGTGTGGTGTGTGATATACCTGTCATCTTTCCTACTAGTGTGAACCAAGCAGCCAGCAGTAGTGTTTGGTGTTTGTTGGGGCCTACTGGTTGAGGTTGCAGGTTCAAATACCCCCTGTACATTGCTTTGGAAAAAAGGTGTGTGTGTGAGCGTGTGTCTGTCTCATCTTTCTATTTCTCTGTCTACTTCAGATGTAAACACACTCCTCCTCCTCCTCGTCTCCCACCCCCCAAGCCCTCCTCCCCCTCCTCCCCCTCCTCCTCCTCCCCCTCCCTCCCCTCTACAGCACCATGGTGGAGATGTGATGCACCAGCGAGGCAGGGTGCGGGTGGGGCACCTGGCTGAGGGGAGGGGGGGGAGGGGAGCGAGCCCTGCAGCCACCCCGACCCCCCCGATCCCCCCGACTCCCACCCCGACCCCCGCCCCCCCCGTGGGCCGATGCCGGGCGCTCTTCTGGTGCGCCCTCAGCCCCGCCAGCTGGGAGTAGGCGCTCTGGCAGACGTGGCACTTGTACGGGCGCTCCCCGGTGTGGCAGACGCACGTGGTTACGCAGGGTGGACGACTGCTGAAGCGCCGGTTGCAGAAGCGGCAGACGAAGGGCTTGTCCAGCGTGTGGATGCGCATGTGCGAGCGCAGGTTTGCTCCAGGGAGTTGAAGCCGCGGTGGCAGATCACACAGCGCATGCGGCTGGCCGTCGCCAGGGACGAGGAGGAGGAGGAGGAGGAAGAGGAGGTGGAGGAGGAGCCATCGCAGAGGTGGAATTCATCTGGGGAGGGAGGGGAGGGTGAGTGGAGGAGGGCTCTGTGTGTGTGTGTGAGTGTGTGGTGTGAGAGAGAGAGAGTGTGTGTGTGTGTGTCAGTCCCTCACCTGTTCTTAATCTTCTTGCTCTGGTCCTCCTCAGTGCCCGGGACTCAGGGATCCCCAGGAAGGTGTTGTGGGAGTTCCCATACCACACCAGCAGTTCCTGGTCTGGAGGGATAGTCTGCAGGGGGACAACATGTTCAGAACGGTTAGCTCCTGAATCTCAGCCCCAGAACTGGAGGCCCAGAATGAGTGGAGTGATGTGGTCCTCACCTCCACAGCTTGTAGAAGATGCTGCCTCCCAGCTGGCATCACCTCCAGGTTCTGCTCCTGCTCGTGCGAGCGCACTTGATGTAGGTCATCCAGCTGCGCTGGTCCTCCTGGCTGGCGTCGATGAGTAGCGCACCGAGCCATCCTCGTTGAACACCTGCAGGACACCAGGGGTCAGGAGAGAGTTTAGGAGAGAGGTTAGAGGTCAGAGGTTGTGGCTCTGGGACCATGCAAGGAAACAGGTGTATCCTGACAAAAACCTGTTGTTAGCCGGGCATGCAGACACACACACACAAATGTCCACATCTGGAAGACTGTTTGTTTGTTTGTTTACCTCCCACATGAGTTGTTGTTCTTGAGAGGTCAACATGCTCGGGGGAGATGACAACGACCTGTGAAGGGCCCCATCTCCGTTCCAGCCTTGATCCACGTCTTAGAGAAGATGCCCAGGCCCTCACCGGGGACGAGCTCTGGGCGATGATCACCTCGCTGGGGAGAACCAGGCTGGACAACTTCTGCACCTCTGGAGAGGAGAAGAGGAGAGGAGGGGATATGGGGAGGAGAGGAGAGGAGGAGAGGAGAGGAGGAGAGGGGAGGAGAGGAGGAGAGGAGAGGAGGAGAGGGGAGGAGAGGAGGAGAGGGGAGGAGAGGGAGTCCAGTTAGCATGGTAAAACAGACTAAACTGCAACTTCATGAACAAATGTAACACTGTTCTGTAGACTAAAATGTGTCGAAAACTATTACAAAATATTGTACACCGTTCAATGTTGCGCAGTGTTTTGTGTTTTAGGCTGAGGACATACAAAGGCTATACATGTTCGCTTTTTGCCCGTTGATATCTGAGTCTTCAAGTGAAAAGTCGATGGAATGTGATGTGGGCTTCACGAGAGAGCAGAGGTTTAAACTCCCGGTTCTCATGCTGAATAGAGCGGTTTGTTCCGCTGCTGACGTGCTGGCTCTCAGCGCTCGTTAAAGGCAAATGGGGAGAGAAGGTTCATTCCAAATTCATTATCCCTTTTAAGAACTTTGTAGCAATACAACAAGAGTGAATGAAACGAGAATCTGTTGAAAGGGTCCGGGAATTTCTGACAAAAAAATGGAAAGACGATTAGGCGTCTGACATGGTGTGAATAGCAATAGAATTAGCCTTCACGGTTTATTAACGGAGGAACACCCGGTCTATAAAGGCGCCCGAAACTGAAAAAGGCTACTGTCGCGCAATAGCTGCCAGAACCGAGGAGAGAAGCTGTTCAGAATCTGAGATGGATGAATGGAGTCTAAACCCCGCAAAGCTTTTCAAGAAAAGAGGTTTTCTTTTCTTTTGTGCGCCCTGCAGTGTTTGGGAAACTTTCTCAGGTCAAGCACAGCGATAAGCTCATGAATTTAATACCCCTCTTTAAGTCACAACCAGTTACACGCTGAAGGAGCCTCTAAAAAGCTACCCGGGGCCCGGGTTCGAGGAGGTTAACGCGGTACATGGTGAGAAATACATGGAATCTCACCGTAGAAAATCAACATTTTACGCAAAATTGGGACTGATTTTGTCATAGGTCTAGCTTTCTTTACAAATGTTTGGGAAAGTTTAGGCTAAACCTGGTCGTTGGCTTTTGTTCCCAATCCACAAAAGCAACTTTTTTTAAACTTCGCATGTTAAACATATTTAAATTAAAATGATTTTTTAAATATATATTAGGCTACATGGATGTAAATAAATAAATCAGGCTGGGAACACTATGTCAGGAAGAATTTTTGTTTCAATCTTACCGCCCGAGAAGGACTGCGCGAGGACCTCTGCGGTGAAGGCGGTTTTGGGACTGATGCTGGTCTTGTCCTCAAACAGGTGCTCCCCGAGCACGTTCCGCCAGCGGCCGTACAGGAAGCTGTGGAGGATATCTGAAGTGATGATTTCAGCCAGAGATAAACTCTGTTGTTTAAATCCAGATTTCAGCACGAGCGTCTCGGCGGGAAGCACGGAACCCATGGTTACCGAGTCTGTAAGTTGTGCGTAAAAATTCAGATTGTTCTTCCCTAGTTTAAAACGTCCACCTGTTACCCCCAAAAGATAATTAAGTAAATTTTACACTGAGATAAGAAAAAAACAAATCTAGATATTTTACGTCCTCTTTGCTGGATGTAAAAAGAAAATATTGAGCCTGTTCCGATTCTCGGTGCTTTTATAGGGTGCTGGTGCGGCCTTCCTAATGATCTGATAATGACCCTCCCCTTCTGTTCTACAGCTTGTTCCATAGCAGAAGCCACGCTCTCAACTGAGTGGCCCCTCCTCGAGAGACCCGGTGTGTGCGTGTGTATTTTCTTAGGCCTAATCTTGGTGTGTGTGTGAGAGACAGAAAGACAGGGAGGGAGAGAGGGGTGCGTGAGTTGTGAGTGTATGGGGGGGGGGGGGGGGTAAAAGGGTCTGTTAACGACGGTGTCAGAATTCGCGAGACCCACCTTGCAACCTTTACAATAACAAGCGATCCACAGCCACGGGTAGGGATATAGGAACAGTGTCTCGCGCTGGCATTGTTGCATGCGCGCAGTGAAACGTTGTATGCCACGCGGAGAACCAAACCTGCACACAAACATGACACGAAAAGATGACAAGTTAATCAACTGACATCAGCGAAGCACATCGAGCAAGTAGAATATAGTTTAGGCTATAGTTTAAACACACCCTTATCTACTTCGATTTGACATCCGCACCTCAAGTTATTATATAAAAATCTATACATTAATTGTGCTCACATTTTCAGAGAATTAGATCAGCTTTAGATCTTTATCCATTCAAGAACAAGATACAATTCGGAGAATTCGTTACTGTATTTTAAGAATATTAAAGGTTCACACTAGAACATGCAACCATATCACCGAATAGGTTACGGTTGTTCCGCAAAAAAAAAAAGGATTTGATTTAGGCTTCAATGGAGACTGGAAAAAGAAACAAGAAAAGATATTCGATGTTTGGATTTCAGATAGGCTTACACATTTTACAATCCCCAACACTGTATTTATGTTTATGGATCCATTTGTTTTAATGGGTTTTATGAATTGTTTTAGTTTAATTTGGTTTCATTTACTCTCTCTCTCTGTCGGCAGTCAACATATTTTCTCTCTTTCAGGACTCGCGGGCCGGTTTCCCGCTCCTCACGCAGAGAGAACATCTTTATTCCAACCCGGCTCGCGGCTCTCCCATTCAGCTCGCCACTAAACAACGTCTGCTGAAAGGAAAGTGCCTCAAATCAATCTTCCACGGTGTTTTGAGAGCAATTTGACATCCATGGTACTCATCTTTTATTTGGATAACTACAAGGGGCTGGTAGCGGGGTCTGGACAAGGTTGCGGTCTGGCGAGAAAGGGGGACATGAAATGAGATGGAAATGCGCGAGAGGCGCGCGAGGTGAGCCGACTGCCTGCCACGCGGTGACTGAGGCTTTGAGGTGAGTGACAGAGGAGGAAAACAGATTACTCCTCAACAGCTGCTTTTTAGGGGGAGCCCCCCCTCCTCCAAAACCTTTTTTCTCCAGATTTTTCCCCTCTCCATCAATAGGATTTCCACACATTAAGATTAATTTAAATGTATTAAACGTTTATTGCACTAAAATACATTTGCAGTTCACACGAACAAACAATGTAACAATGAGAAGAGTGATTCATCTAAATTAATATCAGAAAATAAAATGTTTAAATTTTTTATCATGCTGCTGCATTAAATTAATTAGCCTAATCAAAACGAATTAAAACGAAAAGAAGGCCTCTATATAGGCCTAACCTGGTTGTTATTCCTGTGAAATTCTAAAA
>CM042879.1:8033888-8075388 GCA_023658055.1 Thaleichthys pacificus | reverse complement strand
CTGGGCGCTCTGCTGGTCTGCCTAACCACACTCCTCACCTCATAGCGCCCTCCCTGGCCTGGAGGTGAACTGCACCCCTGTTGCCTGAGTCTGGCAGCGTTGCGGGGGTGAGGGAGAAGGGCGGGGGTGGGAGAAGGGGGGGGGGGGGGGAGACCAGCGACATGGACAAACATGTTTTTCAGCTCTTTCAGTGGTCTTTCTCTGTCGGTGAGGTGATGATGGACGAGGGAGAGACTGTTGTCCCTCTAACCCCCCCCCCTCCCACAAACTAAGATGCCAAATCCTTTTTATTTTTTTGACACTTAGTACATTTTTATTTTCCGTTGTTTTTTAGAACATGATTTATGACATGCCTGTTCATCACAGACACATACTCACACACACACACACTCACACATACACTGCTCTCAGCAGTAGGACAATGGTGATTTTAGCTCTAGGAATGTGTATGTGGTTTGGATGAGTCCTCCGAGAGAGAGAGAGAGAGAGAGAGAGAGAGAGAGAGAGAGGGGGAGAGAGAGGCAGGGAGGGAGGAGAGAGAGTTAGTTGCTATTTGATGCCTTGTCATCAGTACCATTGTCTCCAGAAGAGCTTGCCATGGTCAATATCCCCCTGCCCTGCCTCGACTCGCAAACAAAGACAAATTAAAACTTTGTTAACGATCAATGTTAAAAAAAAAAAAAATCCAAAGTTGATGACACAATTTCTGTGCGACAAGCAATGTGTGATTGTCTGGGGTTGTGGAGGAGAGGACAGGAGGGAGGGAGGGAGGGGGGGAGAGAGGGAGGGAGGGAGGGAGAGTAGGGGGGGAGGGAGGGAGGGGGGGAGAGAGGGAGGGGGGGAGGACAGCTGTAAGCGTTCTTTCATGACAGACTCGGTCAATAACAACAACTCCCAACTCACCCCATACGCCCGTTACCACGGTGACTCAGTTTAGCACGGAAAAGAGAAACCATTTCCAAGTATAGATCCTCTGATCGCACCAATCAGGCATAGACTATATCCTCTGATCGCACCAATCAGGCATAGACTATATCCTCTGATCGCACCAATCAGGCTCACACACAACCACAACTTGAACTTGTTTGCTTCTCCAGTCGACACGTCAAGGAAAAGACTGTGTTTGAAATCCGTACGGGTACCCAGAATCCTTCAGGGTGAGAGTAGAAGCCTAGGGCACATGTGGTGGACGTGTGGTTTTGTTTAGGGTTGCTGTCAGGGGGGGACAGATGGTCACTAGACACGCGCCTCTGATAAAGGTGGAGCTTGAGAGGAACAGAGAGACAGAGAGAGAGGCAGAGAGACAGAGAGACAGAGAGAGAGAGAGAGAGAGAGAGAGAGAGAGAGAGAGAGAGAGAGAGAGAACAGTATATAGCTGCTCCTACTGTTCCAGGTTTGAGTGACTTCTTAATGAGGTTCTAACTGAGAGGCTGTTTGCCGAGGCCAGGGGATCCTGGGATTAAAAATAGATGGAGGCTTGGGGGGCCTCGAGAGGGGGGCAAGGATTTCATCCGGGGGAGGTGGGCAAAGGGGGGGGGGGGGTAGATTTGAGGGCATTAGTGACCTTGCTAGAAGTGACGGCTGGTGAGTGAAGGTAATATTTAGGAGGGAGGAGAGAGAGGGAGAGGAGAGAGAGGGAGAGGAGAGAGGGAGAGAGAGAGAGAGAGAGAGAGAGAGGGAGGAGGCAGTGCTTGAGATGTGAAGAGGAGCTAAAATATAATCACCAAACATCCGCACACAACACTACACTTTGGTCTGGTTCACTCTCTAAAGGCCTGATGGCTTCATGTCCAGTCACCCTGGCTGCCTGTTCAGTTTGGTCCCCAGATGTGGGATGTGCTTTCCATCACGTTTGTTCTTTAACTATGGTAACAACGCCATTCCAGTCCAGCTGCAGCTCTACAAGATGACGCCATTTTGTGAGGTTTCTCATTTTCATGTCAGCACCACAGGGGTGGAGCGCAAAGTTATATCTAAAATGGCCTCTAACGAGTCAGCATATCAGCTTTCGGTTTTCGTAGGAAAACAGCTTCAGTTGTAATTCTGTCCTAGTTACCTGTACTACTTTTATCATTATTGTCTTATGAACATGTTTTATTCTGTAATCTGTAACACACCATAGTCTGAGAAATTAAAATAAACTTGATTAATGGATACTGTGTATCCGGAGGTAGACGCTGAACAACATAACGTAGTTTAGGTTAGAGACTGTTTTTGTACCTTTCTAAAGGACAAAAGAAAAAAAAAAAGAAGAAAAAAATGTCATTGTTAAAACGGTATAATTGATGATTACGATTATTAGTATTATTAATATTATTATTATTATTAGCAGCAGCAAAGCCTTGGTGTATATAGTGTTTGATATTAAAGTATTAATTTGATTCTTATGTCTTTTATAAAACAACAACAACCGCAAAAGTCTTTGGATGTGAGGGTACACAGGTACTCTGATGCTCCAAGAGGACATGGGGATGTGTGTACCTGCACACACACACACACACACACACACACACGCTTAACTTGTCAACCGCAGGATGGACATTAGCCAATGGGGTCTCACCTGCTACGCGTCTCCAACCAATCACGGCCATCTCCGACACCTCACCTCAGAACTCATTGTGGAGGAAGGAACCTGGACTAAAAATGACATCACATCCTGTGATATTTCCTTATTTGAAGACAGCGTTCAAAAGCATGCGGGCCAACAAAGAGTTTACCCCAGGAATGGACGGATTGGATTTTTTATTCGTCTTGGAAGGATATTGCCTGTTTCATAAATGCATGGACTTGATTAACAAAACATTTATAACGCAAAAAAAAAAAAAACTTTTGTTTTGTTCTCTTTCCAACTCTGTTGAATGTTTTTTTCCCACCATTTTCATATAGCGTGTTTTGCATCTCATTATACCGAGTTTGTTAGCCAACGAGAGAGAGGACAAGTGTGTACAGAACAAGAAAGGCTTTTGTTGTGGAGTTATGGAGAGAAAGAAGAGTTCATTCCTGTTTTAAATGAACCTCCTCTTCTATTGTGTTCCTCCTAGCTCCAGCGTGTTCCTCTGTTCATGGAGAGCTCGCTGGATACTCCTGTGAGCGTGTGTGGTGTGAGAGGTGTGTGTGTGTTTTGCACCAGTGTGCTGTGTCTGGTTGTCTGCTCCTAAGCAGAGTGCTGTTTCCATGCCTTAGCCCCTCAGCCTCCCCTCACCCCAACCCTCACCCTGACCCTCACCCTAGCCCTCAGCCCTCAGCCTCACCCTAGCCCCTCACCCTGACCCTCACCCTAGCCCCTCAGCCTCACCCTAGCCCCCCCTCCCCCCTCCTCCCTCCACCCCTCTTCCTTCCCTCCCTGTCTCTTCAAAGGCAACCTTTTTTTTTGCTTCCCTTAAATCTCCAAATCCCTGCCCCCCCACACCCCACCCCGCCTCACCCTGCCTCACCCCGCCCCACAAGCGTCTGGGTAGAAGTTTCTGATCTAGGCTGCCCCTCCCTCCCTCCCCCTCTATCCTTGAATTATGTCTGGAAATCCAAAAAACAAAATCCCAGATCAATAAAAAGTGATCAATATGAGTTAGGCTAGCATCAGTGCTGTCCTCACACACTCTCCTCCGGCCTGTGTCCTTACTGAGCCCTGCTCATTAATGTGTGTGTGTGTGTGTGCATCCTGTTTCAGCTACCACTGTTTTTGACTCCCCCACGCCTCTCTCCCTCCTTCTCTCCTCTCTCCTCCTTTCTCCTTTTCCAATGATGGTGCCCCTTTTTCCAGTTTAGAACATTTTGAAAGAAAAGAATTGACAAAAAACATTGAAGTAAAAAAACAAAACAATCAACAGGTCTGTAAATACACATGTCTGAGCATCCATGAACAATATTAATAAAATGGAAATTCATTACTTTGATGTTTCCTGTTGATGTTGTTTTCATTGTCTCTCTGGAGGCTGGTACTTCACACGCACACACACACGCACGCACTCACACACGTAAATTCCCATAAAACAAGCATCAGAAGTGATGGATTGTACACACAGTGTCATAACCCCCACAGACACTCTAATCCTGAATAACATACAAGGGAGGATTTGTACCTGGGATCTCTAGATCTCCAGTCAGACGCTGTAACCACTAAGCTACACTCACTGAGGTTTGTAGATTCCTTCTGCATCCAGCTGAGGTTCTGAGTCTGCCTGGATAGTTCTATTGCGGTTGGAGTTTGTTAACAGTTGTGTTCCTCGTGCCAGACACAAGCAGTCAAGCACAGAAAAAGTCAGTGGACTGATTGTAATTGATTAATAATTGTAATTGATTGTAACCAGGTCTGCTGCAGACTGCAGAGCTGTAGTGAACAGAACCGGGCCAGAAGTTCAACAAGAACAGAATCCCAGAGACTCAGATCATCGTGAGGTTGCCAGTGAACCGGAAACAACCCCTGGAGGAGAGAGAGGAGAGAGAGAGACGTGAGTGGGTCTCTGTCAGGATGCAGGTGTGTCAGAGCTGGAAGACAGGTCACTCAGGATGCAGGTGTGTCAGAGCTGGAAGACAGGTCACTCAGGATGCAGGTGTGTCAGAGCTGGAAGACAGGTCACTCAGGATGCAGGTGTGTCAGAGCTGGAAGACAGGTCACTCAGGATGCAGGTGTGTCAGAGCTGGAAGACAGGTCACTCAGGACAGGATGATCATTAAGCTGGTGATGATGATGGCTCAGATCTCTCCCAGGTGTAAACATTGGAGCAGACACGGAGAGGATGTAGGAACGAGCGTCTCACACCAGCGGATTACAATATGAAAGCGTCGACAAGTTTTATTCCTGTCACACACACGCCAACACTGCGAACACACACACACACTCGGTGCCTGTAATTATATTTAATACCAGCCTCCTCTTTATACGTTTCAACACAATAGGGAAAAGAGCGATGGCTGGGAGGACTCCACCTTAATGAAATACTTCTGAGCGGAACACTTCCTCGTCGGGAGCCGTCGCTCATTGGCTGTTTGGCATTCCGTTGCCATGTCAACAATCAGTTTGACTGACAGCTGGAATTGATGTCCTCAGCTAATCGCTTCATTGGTGTGAAAAGGTCATAAATCAACCAATTACGTGTCTGGCTTTATGAACAGATATTTTTGTTGGGGGCGGGGATATCTCAGATTCCTTGTGAGGCGTATCGTCTGGCTGGAAACCGCAGAAACACAGATAAGATGAAGGCAGTGTTATTAAAGTCTGTTTCAGGGAGGATCACACCTTCATTCTGGGAGACAACACCGATGATGAGTTCAAGGTTGTCATGGGGATCAGCGATCTGTGACACGCCTGACCTCGTTCTGAACCGAGAGACGGCAGGGGGTCGGAGAGAGAGGGAGGAGAGGGAGAGGAGAGGGAGTGCGAGAGAGAGAGAGAGGAGGGAGAGGGAGGGAGGGAGGGAGGGAGAGGGGGGGAGGGATGGAGGGAGAGGGACTGGGGGAGGGAGAGGGAAGAGATAGAGGGAGGGAGAGAGAGAGAGAGAGAGTCACATGTAAAGCCTTTCCTGTGTTCTGACCCAAATATGATTCCGGATGTTTCATACTACCAACTCTATTCAATGATCGTGAACAGTCCTGGGGAGCTGAAGACCACCAAGGGAGGGGGAGGGAGAGAGAGAGAGAGAGAGGGAGAGAGGGAGGGAGGGCCAGGGCATGTGGGTACTATATGCCAGTCATGTCTGTTTCTCAGCATTCAAACCCCCTGACCTTCACAGCAGAGAGGTTGAGATGGGAGAGTTACACACTCCTTATCTCCTGCAGACCCACAGCATCAGCAGCACATGTGCCACAACTGCAAAACACCCCAAACCACCGTGACAGACAGACAGCACCACCGCAGAAGAACAGCTCAGATTGATTGCCTCGTGGTTTTAAGGGTTTAAGAAGAATCTTGGCAACCAGCATCTCCAATGTAACTGTTAGATGAGACACAATGTGACACGAAAGCAAGTAGAATGTTTCAGATGCTGTTTCAGTTCAGACAGTGTTTCAGTTCAGATGGTGTTTCAGTTCAGATGGTGTTTCAGTTCAGATGGTGTTCAGTTCAGACAGTGTTTCAGTTCAGATGGTGTTTCAGTTCAGATGGTGTTTCAGTTCAGACAGTGTTTCAGTTCAGATGGTGTTTCAGTTCAGACAATGTTTCAGTTCAGATGGTGTTTCAGTTCAGACAGTGTTTCAGTTCAGACAGTGTTTCAGTTCAGATGGTGTTTCAGTTCAAATGGTGTTTCAGTTCAGATGGTGTTTCAGTTCAGACAGTGTTTCAGTTCAGATGGTGTTTCAGTTCAGATGGTGTTTCAGTTCAGACAGTGTTTCAGTTCAGATGGTGTTTCAAGTTCAGATGGTGTTTCAGTTCAGATGGTGTTTCAGTTCAGACAGTGTTTCAGTTCAGACAGTGTTTCAGTTCAGATGGTGTTTCAGTTCAGATGGTGTTTCAGTTCAGACAGTGTTTCAGTTCAGATGGTGTTTCAGTTCAGACAATGTTTCAGTTCAGATGGTGTTTCAGTTCAGACAGTGTTTCAGTTCAGATGGTGTTTCAGTTCAGATGGAGTTTCAGTAGTTTTCAGCCCACTTTGCCCTCCACATCCCACCTCTCTCTCCGACGCATGAGGGAACTCTGTGAGTTCCAGCTTTCAGAGGAGAGATCATCAGTTTAATAGGGCTTCTTACGAGAACCAAGACTTTTCTGATTAACATGCGGTCCAGAGGCTGCTGCTGTCTGTTAAGCTGCTCTCTCTCACACACATACACACACATTCTCTCACACACACACACACAGTAACACACACTCACACACACTCACACACACACACTCACAGTCTCCCTAAACCTTAAAAAACAGAAGTGCGACTATCTTTTTATCAAAACGTTCATATCTTCCTCAAAGTGACCTGAGCAGAAAGTATCTCTCTCTCTCACACTCATACAAACACACACACACACACAACCCCAAAACATAACTCTGACCAATCTTTTTATTGAAACATTCCTCAATGTGTTTTTTTTATTGTCACCTGAGGGAGAGAGATGGCCAGCTCCACGGCCCTCGCAGGAAGTCTGTTTACAGGAAGAGGGGGCAAGAAATGGGATTGGTTTTTACGATCGCTCTGCTGATTGGAGGAGACAGAGGTTGGGACCGGGAGATTACTGCTCTGCCGTGCCAATACTGGATCAAATAAGAACCCGACCTGAGGTCATAAATTAGATTCTAATGATTTTGTCATCCTGTTAAAACAATAACTTTGAAGCTTTTTTTCTGTCTTTCTCTCTTTCTCTCTCTCTCTCTCCTCTCTCTCTCTCTCTCTCTCTCTCTCTCTTTCTCTCTCTCTCTCTCTCTCTCTCTGGAAGACCTTTGATTTATTCTTTTAATATTTTGATGGCAAAAAACGGTTTGACTCCCGGGCGGTAATGACGGCAAGGGGATGAAATATCGGCCCAATTCATTTTCCCTTTTCAGATTTAATTAGTTTATTTTATAATGCTATCCATCAGCATTGTTGTGGATTAAATGTGGAGAGTAAGAGAGCAGAGAGACTGTCTTGGCCCCTGGTCGAATATGTTCGACAGTCCACCGCCTGGGACTGAAACGTGGCCTTGCATTATTCATGAGCCCTGTCATAACTTCAATCTTATTCCTAATTTAATTATTAAAGACTTTCCCCCTTTGACTATATTTCACTAAGGTCATTCCAGCATTCCTTTCAAATCTAATTTTTGGGGAGAGAATGTCTCACCAGACAAATGGACTTGCTTGATGATGGAATCATATGTTATCAATGATGAGGACGTTGTGGATCCTACTTTTGGCTTGAATTCTTTTTCCTTTTGGCTCCATACAGATAAATCGCGAAATGTAATAACATGCGGTGTAATGTGAGTTTTGAGAAGAAATACCAAGCTAATTATGAAGAAATGTTGCCCTATAGACTAGACTGTAGCGGTCTCATGTGTTTATCTGGAATGAGAAGAGGAGAGGAAAAGGGTGGAAATACAACTGGACTGTCTCTCTGTGTGTTAGGAGCCTGCAGGGGGTGTAATATGTCTAAAGATCACCTCCTGACCTCTCCCACACTATTCCTCTTTCTCTCCTCTAATCTTCTCCTCCATCTCCTGTCTCTCTCATCTCTCTGTCTCAACCTATATCTCCCCTCTCTCTCTCTCTCTCTCTCCTCCTCTCTCTCTCTCTCTCTCTCTCTCTCTCTCTCTCTCTCTCTCTCTCTCTCTCTCTCCCTCTCTCTCTCTCTCTCTCTCTCTCTCTCTCTCTCTCTCCCTCCCTCTCTCTCTCTCTCTCTCTCTCTCTCCTCCCCTCTCTCTCTCCTCTCTCTCTCTCTCTCCTCTCCCTCTCTCTCTCTCTCTCTCTCTCAGGTTCTTTTCTCCACCAAGGTTTGACACGTTTTTCATTTCTTTAATTATTCTCCATGTAGCAAAGTGGCTCCTGTCTAAACCCCTGACCTCTGACCCCCGCTCAGGCTGACCTCTGACCCCCGCTCAGGCTGAGCGTGCAGGTGCTCGATGGCCATCAAGGACAGTGCAGAATTCCTCTTCTGACCCACAGTCATCCTGAGTTTCAATTTCGTTTCAGTTGTGAAAATGTCCTCTCTCACTCACAAACTGAAGTTAGCTTGCCGTTGTCTGAGGCTGAGCATAGCTGCTTCCAAGGTAGCGTTGACTAGCTCGACTTCTTTCGCTTCGTTTTTAGCTTTTAATTGCGGGATATTTATCGTCTCAGACTTTTTCTCTTCATTTTCCTTTTTTCCCTTTTCTCTTTGTTGTGCTTTTGGTCGCTACCGCTGTCCATTGTCTGCGAACACGAACGTTTCATGAAGTTTTCCGAGTTCCACTCAGCTATACAACGTATCTGACTGTTACAAATTAATGACACTGTTTTAATGTGTTTAATGTCACTGATTTGCTTCCATAATTGCGGCCTGTTCCCAAGTCCAGTCATCAACCTGACACATACAACAGATAATCATCATTTTTAGTAGACAACTATTATTTTATTCAGATTGGATAATTATCGAGATCGAGGGCCAAGCAAGCCTTGTTTAGACTGTAGCCCAGAGAAAAAAAATAGTCCAATAGTTTCCAGCTCACACCGTACATTGTCCAATGGGATTCTTGGGATGAAATCAATTCTAAATGACTAAATGTAAATAAGGAATACCGCCTTTATAAGGAATACCGCCTTAATGTTAAACATGTCTACATGTTTTCTCTCTTGCTTTGCTCAGAAAAGTGAGACATTTGTAAAGAAAAAGTACAGTTCAAATAACTCAGTGTCTCCCAAACCTAAAACCATCAACTGCTTTGTTGATTAAATGTTTTTAATTAAATTACGGGTACTTAATCCCTGTGGGCTGCTGTTGTCCACCAGCACGCTTGTAGCTGAGCAATTATCTGACTGGTTCATCTCCCAGGAGAAGTCTCTCTCTGCAGGAGAGAGGTCTCTCTCTGCAGGAGAGAGGTCTCTCCTGAGAGAGGTCTCTCTGCAGGAGAGAGGTCTCTCTCTGCTGAGCACCAGAACAGGCTCTGGTAAACGACGAAAGGAGGGATAAGTACACACATTAGACATAATTACCCAACGTGATGTTTGTTAGGAGGTAGAAAGGGAGAGAGAGGTAGAGATGGAGCAGAGAGAGAAGTGTACCTGCGTGTGCGTGTGTACCTGCGTGTGTGTGTGTGTACCTGCGTGTGTGTGTGTACCTGCGTGTGTGTGTGTACCTGGTGGTGTGTGTGTACCTGCGGTGTGTGGTGTACCTGCGTGTGTGTGTGTACCTGCGTGTGTGTGTGTACCGTGCGTGTTTGCATTGCTACCAACAACACTAATGCAGCCATTTGAAAGGATCGCATCCTTCAGCACCATGATTGAAACTGCGAGCTGAATCAGTGCGTTGGCCCAGGCTGAAGTCTGAATGACAAGCAGGAGGAGTGTAATCAACTCCAAACATGATCTCAGGGGCTGTGGCGCTCAGGTGGACCCCGTGGAGCTGGCTTGTGAGGGTGACAGATGCTCTCTCACATCCTCGTCTGAATGGGGTGTGAAAGAGAGGATGTGTACTCCTTTTCTCTCGCCAGCTCCTTCCTGTTGGCTGATTCCGATTGGCTGATTGAACGAGTCGATGATTAGTGTCATTGTAGGACCTGACAAAAACACACTCTTAGGTTCTGTCTCCGAAGAATGTGTGTGTGTGTGCAGGAAGCGAGTGAGTGAGTGTGTGTGTGTGTGTTTAGGAAGTGTTTCGAGAGGCCTGGCACACGTTCCTCTGCACACAACCCTATAGTGCGCGTGTGTGTGAGAGTGTGTGTGTGTGTGTGTGAGAGTGTGTGTGTGTTCATCTGCAGCAGCTGATGTTGCTTGTCTCCATGAAACTCTGTTATAAATACTGTGGGTCCCATAGCAGGGAATAGCCACTGGCAATGTTTGCGTGTGTGGGGTGGGTGCGTGTGTGTGTCGGGTGTGTGTGTGTGGGTGTGTGTCGGTGTGTCGGTGTGTGTGTGTGTGGCATTGAGGTCAAGGACATAGGAGGACCAAGCAGCAACACGCGGGAAATTAAATTAGCTAACCCACCTGGAATGTTGTGCTGAGTGATGCGTAATGTATGAGTGAGTGTGAGTGTGTGTGTGTGTTTGGGGAGGGTGGGGGGGTGTGAGTGTGTGTGTGTATGTCAGTGTGTGTGAGTGTGTGGGTGTATGTCAGTGTGTGTGTGTATGTCAGTGTGTGTGTGTGTGTGTATAGGTATGTGTGTGTTTGTGTGTGTATAGGTATTGTGTTTGTGTGTTAGGTATGTGTGTCTCAGTATATGTATGTGTATGAATGTCATGTCTACACACACATGGACACACACGCACACAGATAGAATCATTGGTATGACACACACATACCACACTGCACACTTTTGTGCTTTTAGTACAATGTGGATATAACAGAATGGCAGCTGTACTGCCCCTGAGGTATTCGATCTATAATCACATTCTCAGCACACAATAGCAGAGAAATCCAGTTCAGGCCTCCTTGTGTAAGTCACAGGTTTTATGGCGGCAATAAATGAATACTGCACTTATCAAATCCCCAGAACTAATGTCAAGGCTGTTGTCAAGCAGGGATTTTATAGCTATTCACCTCCGTCGCTGAATATGTTCAGGACCAGAACTAGGAACAGGACCAGACCAGGACCAGAACCAGAACCAGAACCAGGACAAGGACCAGGACCCAGACCAGACCAGACCAGGACCAGACCAGAACCAGACCAGACCAGGACCAGGACCAGACCCAGAACCAGGACAAGGACCAGGACCAGGACCAGGACCAGAACCAGAACCAGAACCAGGACCAGGACCAGGACCAGGATAGGCTGTGTGGTGATCGCTCGTTCGTACGGTCGGCTGACCGGTGTGAGAGGTACTCTGACCCTCCTGTGCAGTCACAGGTTTACTGTTTCATAAAGTCAATACGTGTCCACTAAACCCACCTGGCGTGGCTCTGCGTTGCGTGAGTTATACTCTAGATAATCCCTCCATCGATTCCCCCCTTCTTTCGTCATATTCATTTGCTAAAGTTATCGCTAAAAACCAAACAGCAGAAAAAACGTTCATTTTCTAAGTCCCTTTATATTGAGGTATAAAGGAAAAGTATTTAAAGCCAAGGGAGGAAACTACTATTTGACTTTTTTATGGTATTATGACCTTTCTGATGACTGCAACACTATCTTTTTATGGTTATATCCAATCCTACACTGACCTCAAAATGTATTTTGTTTCGGTGGCTGTAAAAGCTGCCTGGGTTTAGGGTTATCTTGGTAACGGTTGTCTAGCCAGTATTGATTCTGACATCACAGTCCTGCTCATTAAATAGCTTTGATTTTTCAATAAAGATTACAGACACCATGTAGTTTAATCAATGACCACAAATGAAGCTTTTGTGCATGCATGCGTGTCTGTGTGGGCGTGTCTGTGTGTGTGTCTGCATGTGTGTGTGTCTCTGTGTGTGTGTGTGTGTGTGTGTTAAAGAGAGTAATTTGTGTATGTACATCTGAGTGTGTTTCTCTGTTTCCAGGGGAGTTTATATCATTTTTTTTCCAGTGCGACATTTCATGTGTGTGTGTGTGTGTGTGTTCGTCTGTGTGTGTGTGTGTGTGTGCTCGTCTGTGTGTGTGTGTGTGATGACTTCAAAGCCACCTAGGGACGTGTTTGACCGTCACGTCAACACAGGCGAAAAATTCTTTCTTCTGGGATCATCCTGAGATACATAGCGTCCGTCTTCACAGACCAACGACACGCTGGGATGTTTACCGGGCGCCCGTTAAACAACACCAGAACGTCGCTCGTTTAGACGCATGAGCCACGGTGGAAAGACTCAATCAAGTGTTTAAACGTGTGTTCAGGTCCCAGCAGCCTGTTTGGTATCACGAGGAACAGTGTCGCCCTTAAAGGATTACAGAGAAAAGAATGGGTTTACGGGCGCCACTACCAACTACAGACGGCAAGAAATAAAGCCATCATTTTTTTTTCTTTCTTTCAACACCTCGTTATTGGGGACCCCACAGCCTGAAAGGGGCTTAATCTCTTCCTGCAGATAATGGTGTTTTCAGTTCATTTATTTCTATCTTGGCTACTTAGTGGAGTCTAATCCCCTAGTCTTTGAATAATGCCTATTAAATATGCTGCATTTCCAGTGGAACAGACATGGGGGGTTGGGAGGAAGGGTGTGGACAGATAGCTTAAGAAAAAAGCAAAGACAAGACAAAAGCAAAAAAAGACCAGAGAGAGAGGAGGAGAGAAGGAGGGGAGGAGAGGAGAGGAGGAGAGGAGGAGGAGGAGGGGGGAGAGGAGAGGAGGAGAGGAGGAGGAGGGGGAGAAGAGGAGGGAGAGGAGGAGGAGAGGAGGAGGAGTGGAGGAGGAGGAGGGGGAGAGGAGGAGGAGTGGAGGGGGAGAGGAGAAGATGACAGTAGAGTTGAAAGGGAAATCGTAGAGCAGGGGGTGAACTTGTTAGACGTCAGTCCAGGTTGTGTTCAGCTGGTTTAAAGTGTTGTCATGTGTGATGGATACAACGTAAGACATATCTACAAACTGTCAGCCCCCAATTAGTCATTTGTTGGACGGCGATTGTGTCAAATTGCCACTTTGAACAACTCTAATTTTGTTGACGAAGGCAGTTTCTGCATCCCAATTTGCATACTTCTTTTTTTCAAAGTATGTATTGCAATTTCCCTTTCAGACCATGACCAGTACTAAGCGCAGTAGAGTCTGGACATAAGACTTAGTGATGTCATTGAGCTGGCGCAGACAGGTTCGTATCGGCCGTTTCTGACCATGTCTCCACCGTTGACTCTGAACCACAGGTTGTGTCGGAACAAGACAAGCTGCACATGCTAAAGACTGTCGAGGCCTGTCCTGGTGTTGTACACTGCTGGAGACTGTCGAGGCCTGGCCTCTGATAGGCCTCTGATATTTATCAATATAAATATCTATCATCCTAAATACTTTGGTATTGGCGTTGGTCCAACCAGTTTGAAGTCCCAGTTCATCCCAGTCTGCCTTGGAAACGATGGACTAAAGCATAGTCTGGCTTTTTACGCAGGTAAATCATACCTTCTCAGTTTATGGGTGATTCCATTTTATATTTCGTACTTTTGAAAAAGAAACTGAGCTATTTCCTTCCTCAATTACCGGCTGTGTCACGGATGTAAATGGCGAAGGTCGCAAATGCCATTTTCCGCTAAGCAGTCTCTCGCTCTGTGAAATCATAAACGACTGACACATCTAACGGTTCGGGATTATCAGATAACCTTGGAATTCCGCGAGAAACACCAGGTTTGTCCCGTTTAAATTATAACTCTCTCTCAAAAACGACCGACCTAGCAGATTCTGACGGGATTTAAACACCGTAAATAGTATTTTGTGCTCGTGCACATAATTACATAACTCTACCTCCGCTCCCAGAACTAATCCCGTGTGACCGGGGTTTTAAACGGGCTCATATTGAAGGGGTTAGATTACAGGATACATGCTGACTGCAGCTCACTCACAGAGAACGAGCTGAACAAGGTCAGCAATCTCCACCACGTCTCCACAACCCTTAAACCCCACATCCAACATTCCACAGGAAGCTAAACGTCCGAAGCTGATGAGAAGTTTCACTAAAACGAAAAAACACCAAAACCACACACGCACACATACACACACACCAGCACGCACACACTAAAACCAGCAACGCTTGGCAGCTTCAATTTAGAGGGGAGCAACCAAGCAATGCTTTGAATGATTTGAGAAAACACACACCACACACACACACACACAGACACACACACACACACACCACACACACACCACACACACACCACACACACACACACGCCACACACACACCACACACACACCACACACACACAGACCCAGAGCAGACTGGAGGTAACACTTCATCATCTTAGATTAGCAGGGTGGTTGAACATGCTGGCTGGAAAAGTTATTTCAGTCTGTTGGAAGGTGTGTGTATGTGTGTGGTGTGTATGTATGTGTGTGTGTATGTGTGTCTTCCTCTCTTCTCCCAAACTCTCTCTCTCTCCCCATCCCTCTCTGTCTAAAAGCCTGTCCCATCTCTATCTCTCTCTCTTCTCCTATTGAGGTTCTAATTGAAGAACAAATAGAGGTCTGTTGATGGATGTATTTACAAAGTGCTCCCTCCCTCCCTCCCCCCACACACACAGCACACACACCTCCACCCCCTCACAGCACACACACCTCCACCCCCTCACAGCACACACACCTCCACCCCCTCACAGCACACACACCTCCACCCCCTCACAGCACACACACCTCCACCCCCTCACAGCACACACACCTCCACCCCCTCACCATTCTCCACCTTCCCTTCTTCTGCACCTTGTTACCAGGGTAACCCCCCGTCCTCCTGGTGTGTCGGAGGTAAACGTGTTCCACATGTCAGCGACATCATCACCTACACCTCAGTCCTCCACGCTCCTTCCTTTCTTCTTCTGCAGAGCATCGAGGAAAGAAGTCATGTTATTATTCCTGATGTGTTTTCTGCTGCAACTTCCTGGTTGTGACAAGCCCCAGGCCAGGTCTGGATTGCCATCCTTCTAGAAACTTCTGTTTTTCCCTTTCTTAGAAGTAGCCTCGACAAGTCCTGGTTTCTGTGTGTATACTGTGCGTATACTATGTGTGTGTGTGTGTGTGTATATACTATGTGTGTGTGTTGTATAAAAGGAATTGCGAAGCACTGTTCTGTGGATTCTTGATCTCCTGAGACCTTCTGCTCTGGCTTGTCCTTGTGCTCATTCTCCTTCCTCACCTCTTGCTTTCTGTCTCTGGTTTACAATAATCAAGGTAGAGTAGGTAAGAGTTAACCATCATTTTGTAACATGTTTGCCTTGTAATTGATTTCATTCATTTGCAATGTTCTTACATTTTTATTTTATTTAACCTTACTTTGACCATTCTTGCTCTGATTTAACCAATATAGTCAAATAACTATAATTCTATTTGTATTGGCATTATTTGGTTCATGCTAACACACTGTTCAGTTTCCCATCTTCCTTTACTAAACCGTAGGGGAATTCGTTTTGGTAGCTTGGCAAATATGTAACCTCTTACACTACTGTCACACAGTCTTTTATGGGTTTGTGTACGAGAAGAGGTTTCATATTACTGAACACATCAACCACCATCTCTACCCTCACTCAGCTGGTGCTGCTCCTCGCTGCACAGCAAGAGGTTACAGGTTCAAATCCCCCCGTAGGCTGGTTTAGAAAACAAATACCATATTATTATTATTATAACCCAACACTAAGCTTGAGACCAGGATATTTCCTATTTTATTCGGGTACATTTGAGAATAAATGCAGTACTTTCTGAGCGGCAAGATCCTCTCTGATGTGTGTGTCATGTCAGGACGGTAGAAGGTTGTTTAGTGGGGATGTGAGCAGGCTCAGTGTCGCTCACGTCATGCCCTCTAGGGTGGAAACTCTTGAATCAGCTTGAAATCCAGATAAGACATAGATCACTGTAGCCCCCTCCACCACACACCCACACACACACCCACACACACACACAGACACACACACACACACACACCCACACACCACACACCCACACAGACACACACACACAGCCACACACACACAGCCACACACCCACACACCACACACCCACACAGACACACACACACACACACACAGCCACACACACACACACCCACACAGACACACACACACACACAGACACACACACACAAACCCCTGGCATGGGAAAGTCAGTGAGTTGAATCTTGATCTGTGACACTATAAATGAATCAAATAATAATTATCGCTGCAATCAAACATGATTGATCTTAGGAGTTCTGTCTACCTGTCTGTCTGTCTGCCTGTCTCTCTCTCTTTCTCATCCCAGGAAACATACACACACACCTCATCTCTTCCTCTTCCTCCTCTCCCCCTCCTCCCCCTCCCTCCCTCCCCCTCCTCCTCCTCCTCCTCCTCCTCCTCCTCCTCCTCCTCCTCCTTCTCCTCCTCCTCCTCCTCCTCCTCCTCCCCCTCCCTCCTCCTTCTCCTCCTCCCCCTCCCCCTCCCCCTCCCTCCCCCTCCTCCCCCTCCTCCTCCCCCTCCTCCCCAGCCCAGTCCTATCTGTTACAGATTAGAAATAGATTCATTCCATTCATCATAAATCTGCGAGCGGCGGGGTTGTGATATAAATCACAGACTGTGTGTGGTACACTTCTCCTAACCGCACCCACAAGAACAGTGATTAACACACCCCTGTGTATTGTGCACGTGTTCATGTGTGTGTGTGGTGTGTGTATGTGCGTGTGTGTGACTGTGTGTGTGTGGTGTGTGTATGTGCGTGTGTGTGACTGTGTGTGTGTGGTGTGTGTATGTGCGTGTGTGTGACTGTGTGTGTGTGGTGTGTGTATGTGCGTGGGAGTGTGTGAGATGTATCTTGTACACAGAGGGCATGTGTTGTGTGATATAATCTGGCCTGTATTGAGCGCAGTGGGAGGATGGGATGTGTCTGGGATGTGTCTGGGATGTGTCTGGGATGTGTCTGGGATGTGTCTCAGTCTCTCTCTCTCCTTCTCTTTCTTGCTTCCCTTCTCCATCCCTCCCTCCCTCTCCATCTCTCTCCCTCTCTCTCCATCTCTCTCTCCCTTCCTCCCTCTCCATCTCACTCTCAGATGGAGAGGGAGAGAGGGTGAGAGAAAGAGAGAGAGCGACTGGTCAGTACGATCAGTTTCCTTGTTTTGTCCTTCCAGGGTCAGACGTGGGAGAGCTCACATGTGCAGAACTGTGAACTCAACCAGCACGTTAACCACAGGGACACAGAGAGGGGATTTGAACCTGCAACCTCTTGATCTAGTTGCTCTAACCACTGAGCTACATTCATCGGCCCAATAATCTTTATGGTTTCTCCTCCACCCTGTCAACAGGCCCTGTTAGAGCACACAGCTGCACCCTGGGTTTGGATGCTGTTACGGACGTTTGAACAAGCCACTTAAAACGTCTCCTACAACTAGCCCAGGCTGTTTGCATTAGAGCCAACCCTGGCCCGGGTAAGTGTGTGTGTGTGTGTGTGTGAGTGTGTGAGGGGGGTGGGTGCAAGGTGAGACTGTCTCACCGCTGTGATCGTGTGGTAGAAGAGGAGGCCTATTAGGTTTAATGAACACCATGTTTCAGCAATTAGGCTCCCCTGTGTGTGTGTGGGCGTGTGTAGGCGTGTGGGCTTGTGTGTGTGTGTGTGTGTGTGTGAAACTGTATAGGAGGACTCTAGACTGCAACATGTGTTTGAGGAAGCAATGGCTTTAAGTGTGCACCCTAAAATCTTTTCCCACACACACACACACACACCCTCAAACATGCACAAACACTCCTCCACGCTCACACACACAGAAGTAATAGAACGAGCTACAATTTGTCCTAGACCGCCCCTCATCTTTGCCTTTGTACTTTAGTTCTGGGAGTAACTGCTGGTTAGGTAACCTAGACAGTTGGGGTAATTACATGCAGCATCAACCCCTCCCTCCTCTCCTGACCATTAATTAAATCACTGTTGTAGCGTAGGCTGAGACCAACCTTAATGTTTTAAGTAATTGTGCCAGCGTGCTTAAACCCAGACTCTCCACCCAGCCTGTCCCGGGGGGAGTACATTCTACTTAGAAACTGGAGTACTGACCTACAGTATCTCTCTGTCTACAGTATCTCTCTGTCTACAGTATCTCTCACGTATCTGTTTTCTCTCTCCTTCTCCCCCACTTTCCCTCTTTCTCCCTCCTGCTCTCTCTCTCTCCCTCTCTCTCTCTCTCCCTCTCTCTCTCCCTCTCTCTCTCTCTCTCTCTCTCTCTCTCCCTCTCCCTCTCTCTCTCTGTCCCTCTCTCTCTCTCCCTCTCCCTCTCTCTCTCTCCTCTCTCTCTCTCTCTCTCTCTCTCTCTCAGATGTCTGTAGTTAGAAGTGATCCACCTAGTTCTCCAAAGACGTCACAGATAATTGAAGGAGTTAATGGTGTTAATAGTGTTAATTTCTGTGTATGCTTGTTGTGTCATGGTTTGACTGCTTACTGCGAGGATGTTGTTCTTGTGGAACTGCAGGATCTGAAAAGTCTCTGCTCTCGTCTCCTTCCTCCCCAGCCGGAGGGCGGTATTTACCAAACACCGGGTGACGTTGGGGTTGTGTGTAGCGGGCAGGGTGCGGTGTAGCGGCCGTCAGCGAGCCTGTGCTGGCGTGCGGAGCGTTGCAGACCGCTGGTGAGGAACTAAATAACGTTTCCCAGTTCCTCTAAACACGCTGGGCAGCGCATGTTGCACTGTTACACGATAGCACCCTGGGTAGAGGGGAGGAATGTGTGTGTGTAGGAACTGTCTGCACTGCAGGTCTGAAGGTGTGTGTGTGTGTGTGGTAAGTGTTCTGAGTTTTCAGTAGATGGATGAAGCTGCAGTCAAAAGGCAGAAATAAACCAGATAAATCGCTCAGCGGTACGTTCAGCCGAATGTTTCTGAAGAAGGCGAGAGCGTGTCTGGATGATGACGGCTCGCGCTGTCGACCGCGGTCGCTTCCGAGAAGACGGCTGCCGTCCACAGCCACGGCTTCCCTGGCGCAGGAACACTTCCCGAGTCCGGCCCGTTAGTCGCCAGGATCGGTCTGAGAGCCTGGAAGATGGAGAGGTTTGTTATGTTCGTCTGGAGCGCAGGACAGCAGGTCTTTCAGCAGATGAGGGGGTACAGTATGGGCCTGAGTGTTTCTATGTGTGAGTGCCTTTTTTGTGTACAGTAGGTGCGTGCGTGTGTGTGTGCGTGTCTGTGCTTTTCTGTGTGTGTGTGTGTGTGTGTGTGTATATGCCTTTCTGTGTGTGTGTGGCTTTCTGTGTGCCTTTCTGTGTGTGTGTGTGTGTGTGTGTGTGTGTATATGCCTTTCTGTGTGTGTGTGGCTTTCTGTGTGCCTTTCTGTGTGTGTGTGTGTGTGTGTGTGTATATGCCTTTCTGTGTGTGTGTGGCTTTCTGTGTGCCTTTCTGTGTGTGTGTGTGTGTGTGTGTGTGTGTGTGTGTGTGTGTGTGTGTGTATGGTTTCTATTCACCACAACCACAAGTTTGACCTGTATAGTACCAAGCTGTTTGCCACCATTTGTCCCTCTTACCTTGGCTCTGTCCTCGCACTGTGCAGTGACAATAAAGTTGATTCTATTCAAATATCTTTGTGGAAGGGGCTGTCATTGAGAGCAGGAAGCTGATCAATGTCCAAGAGGCTTTGTCAGAACCCACAGTTCAATATCTCCCATTTGTCTCCGCAGACGGCAACCTTGGCTGGAGCAGAATGTGTCGATGTTCTGTGATGATGAATAGGACTTCTCTCCTAACCGTGTTAATGCAAACCCAGCGAAAACTTCTCAAAGAGATAGATTTGAATCAGGTTCCCCTCCTCATACGTCTCATGATTTATGACAGAAAACGACCCAGTGTCTTTCTGAGGGTACTCAAATGAACGTCACACTTAGAAAAACAACAGTTAAACTTTTTGGTTCCCCCCCCTTCAGTCCCCCCCTTCTCTCCTCTCGTATTTTTCCATAAAACTGGGATCTGGATGCCGACCAGCCTTGAGGCCTGGGAGTGTGTTTTAACTGGCCCGGGAGACGTCCAGCTCATATTAGCCGTGTAGAGAATGTGCTGAATGTTCTAGAGGCCCCAGCCTGGGCCAAGATAGACAGTTGGCCCAGGACCCAGGACAGCAGCATAGCTCGTATCTCTCAGAAGCTCCGAGCTTCGCTCTCCAGAACCCCACCGCCCCAGCCTGCCAGTCAGGCTGGCTGGATCTCAGCGCTGATGAACAGTGACGGGGGGGTCTGGGGTCAGACTGAGGCTCCTTAACGATCTGCTCTCCTCCACAGGTCACTGGGAAACTTCTGCTTCCATTTGCACCTTCTGGAATTGTCCCTGCCTCTGTCCCTGCCTCTCTGTCCCTGCCTCTCTGTCCCTGCCTCGCTGTCCCTGCCTCTCTGTCCCTGCCTCTCTGTCCCTGCCTCTGTCCCTGCCTCTCTGTCCCTGCCTCTGTCCCTGCCTCTCTGTCCCTGCCTCTCTGTCCCTGCCTCTCTGTCCCTGCCTCTCTGTCCCTGCCTCGCTGTCCCTGCCTCTCTGTCCCTGCCTCTCTGTCCCTGCCTCGCTGTCCCTGCCTCTCTGTCCCTGCATCGCTGGCGGAGGTGGAAACAATACTCATTGTTTTGTTTGTGTAGCATGGTCTGCTGTGAGTGGTGTGTGTATGTGTGGGTATGTTGATGTGTGTGTGTGGTTGTGTGTATGGATGTGTGTGTGTGTGTGTGGATGTGTGGATGGGCGCCCAACTCGCGTGTAATTCCAGATTTAAAAATGTTTTGCAAGTCCGTCACGGACAATTGACACATCGCAGAAAAGAGAGAGAGAGAAAGAGAGACTACAGTGAGGAGATATTTATGAAGCCATAAAACTGATTTGGTTGAGGTAATCCTGCTCTGAGAGGAAGGAGAGAGGGCCCGGCGTTGATCATTAAAGATGTTTGGCTCCTGATGCGCCGTTTAAACAAGGCCTGAAATCCGCTCTCCTTCTCTCCCCTGGGCGAGCGACAGAGGGAAGTGTTGGCGTGGAGACTGTTGCTAATGAACCTGGAGACACATGATGTGTCACATCTCCCTCATGCCCTGGTCATGGTGTCCCTGTGAGCGGGGTCTGGGCATGGGTCGGACTGGCCGTCGGGAGAGTCGGGAGATTTCCCGAACGGCCGGTTAAACGGCCGCGGCATAATGCAAAAAAATATATAATATATATTATAATAATACACGGTCGTGGGCCGATCTGCGTTTCAAAGTCCCGGGCTGTTTTTCAGTCCCAGTCCAGACCTGAGTCTGTGTTCTCTAACTATCTGTATGGTGTTGTGGTCAGATTAGTTAGTGAACACTAACAGTCACACGATCAAGCACACTCTCTGGAGAGTGTTATTCTGGATCTGTTCTGAAACTCAATCACTAGGAAAACAAGGTCCGCTCCCTGCCCCTCCCTCCTCTGTCGCGATTGGTCCATGAGTGTTCTAACCTCGAGGGATTGGTGGGTTCGAAAGGTTGGTGTTCCTCCGCTTGACGCCAAAGAAAGTAGTCCCCTGTCCAGAGAGTACCAGGTCTCGCTCCTCGCTGTTTCTCCGAGGGAACTAGATGGACTCCACATCCTCTACTGTAAATCTTAAAACAGCAACAGAGACTGTTTAGTTTTCCTCAGAAGTCCAGCGTCTAGGATTACCTCGGGAACCCTTTGGAGTTGGAGTTTTGGTTCGCCCTGCTTGAGAGAGAGAGAGAGAGAGAGACAGAGAGAGAGAGAGACAGAGAGAGGGAGGGAGGGAGAGATAGGGAGGGAGGGAGGGAGGGAGAGAGGGAGGGAGAGATAGGGAGGGAGGGAGGGAGGGAGAGAGGGAGGGGGGGGAGGGAGGGAGGGAGGGAGGGAGGGAGGGAGGGGAGGGAGGGAGGGAGGGAGGGGAGGGAGGGGACTCTGTCCTGAGTTGTGTTGTGAGGCCGTGCTGTGAGACAGTTTCGTCCCCTGACTGTAATGTGAAGTGATGTGTCATGTCTTCTTGCTTTGGCAGCCATGTCTCCTGTCTGGGTCATCAGCACTAACACTCATCGTGATGTCACCCAGCCAAACGGAACACAGGCATCTCAGCCTGGTGATAAACACCCTCATCCTGATCCTCCTGACATCTGATCTTGCTCTGCTCTCGCCACGGCGACGGAGAACGACTGGAGATCTCCAAACAGGATCAGGATCTTAGCGAATCACTTCAATTACAAGGTCAAGACATGATCTACTTAGTAAAAATGTATATGTAGTATTCAATTGTGAATTGTGGGACGATTGTGTTTCCGTTTTCTCAGGACAGTAAGTAGGTCAAGTTTTCAGTCCAGAGAAATTACCAAACAAGAATAATCACAAGAAACTCACAATAAATCTACTTCGGCCAGATATCCTGAGATGGTTCTCCTGGTTGTGTTTGAGATGGTTCCCTGTTCCAAACGCGGTTCCCTGTACCAGCGGTCACAGCTGTGTCAGGCTGGTTGTCCTGGTAACGATCCTCATTTGTTCATCAGCTCGTCCAAGATCTCAGACAATCATCCTGGTCTCCCAGCGTGCTGGAGAATCATTACTGCTGGCTTCACATACGCACCATCTGGTCTGGGAAGAGCCTTGTGATTGTGATGCTAGGGGGTATGGGGTATGATTCCCGCTTCGGGCGTGAGAGGTCCCGGGTTCAGATCCCGGACTGAGCCCCCATATTACAACTGGCTCACGGATGTACCAGGAAGAGAGACTTAGGCACAACTGGAGCGGTTAGCACTGGTCTAATGTTTAACCATGTGGACGACAAAGGTACACTTTCACAAGCTGTGGGTCAGCTCAGGTCTCTCCCCCCCCCCTGCCCCCCCCCCCCACTCCCCCCCACCACCCCCCACCCCCCCCTCCCTGGAGCAGGTACTTGTAGCCTCAAGCCACGCCGGGTCCAGGTGTGTCCAATCAACCCAATCAGCATGGCAACGCAGGAAAGGTGAGTGCCGTCACACACACACACACGACACACACAGGCTTGTGTCCTCTGAGTCCACCTGTGCAGAAGCGGACCTCGTCCCTTCAGGGTCGTCTTCAACAGGAGAGTGAAGATCCGTCCAGAGAGGCAGCTCCACCAGGAGGGACATCCTTCCAGGGTAACAACCAGAGAGGCAGCTCCACCAGGAGGGACATCCTTCCAGGGTAACAACCAGAGAGGCAGCTCCACCAGGAGGGACATCCTTCCAGGGTAACAACCAGAGAGGCAGCTCCACCAGGAGGGACATCCTTCCAGGGTAACAACCAGAGAGGCAGCTCCACCAGGAGGGACATCCTTCCAGGGTAACAACCAGAGAGGCAGCTCCACCAGGAGGGACATCCTTCCAGGGTAACAACCAGAGAGGCAGCTCCACCAGGAGGGACATCCTTCCAGGGTACAACCAGAGAGGCAGCTCCACCAGGAGGGACATCCTTCCAGGGTAACAACCAGAGAGGCAGCTCCACCAGGAGGGACATCCTTCCAGGGTAACAACCCAACACCTGACCAGTAACACACAAACCTCAGCCCCGGCCCTTACCCCGGCCCCGGACCCCGGCCCTTACCCCAGCCCCGGCCCTTACCCCAGGCCCCGGCCCTTACCCCGGCCCCTGCCCTTACCCCGGCCCCGGCCCCGGCCCCGGCCCTTACCCTGGCCCTTACCCCAGCCCCGGCCCTTACCCCAGCCCTGGCCCTTACCCCGGCCCCGGCCCTTACCCCGGCCCCGGCCCCGGCCCCAGGCCCAGCCCCAGCCTCTTCTGCCAGCCTCTTGTAAGTGACTAGTCTCCCAGAGCCCAGGAGGTCTGTGGACCTAATCCTCCTCCTGAATACAAACAGCGTGTCTTCTGCCAGGACAGGGTATCATGTTAAGAAGCCCTTCTGGGAGTGTTCATCTCTCTACCCCTCGGCTCAGCGATCTGGCTCCGCTTTCCGGAAGGATCTGTTTGGTGCTGGCGTTTCCTGTTGTCTCCCTCTGTCACCATGGCATGTGTGTGTGTGTGTGCAGGGGTTCCCACACACACACACACACACACACACACACAGCTAATCTAAAGCCGTGTTCAAACAAACAGACCGGTGGAGAAGGCAGGTTATCTGTGCTCCCCTCTTCATAACCTGCTGAGCTGCACAGCCTTAACATGATGACACACAGCAAGCCTTAACATAATGACACACACACACAGCCCCTGCTTGGGGAGACGGTGTGTGTTACTGTATGTCTGTCTGTGTTACTGTATGTGTGTCTGTGTGTGTGTTACCAAATGTGTGTGTTACTGTATGTGTGTGAGTGTGTGTGTGTTACCATATGTGTGTATGTCTGTGTTACTGGATGTATGTTCCACTGTTATATTGTAGTCTATGCACTCTATTCTACTCTATTGTATTGTACTCCTTTCAGTTCTAGTCGATGCACTCTATTGTAGTCTGTTCTACTCTATTTTGTTCTAGTCTGTGGAGCATAACTCTCTCCTGTCTGGCAGCTGGGAGATGCTATCGGGTCACATGATCACAGATGAAAGACGGAGGCTTGCTGTAATTGCCGTCTGGCAACGGTCGCCGTGGTGACACCGAGCGAGAGACACCAGAGACTATAGAGAGGGAGGAGAGAGGAGGGAGAGAGGGAGGGAGGAGAGAGGAGGGAGAGAGAGAGGGAGAGAGGGAAGGAGAGAGAGGGAAGGAGACAGAGTGAGAGGGAAAGAAGGAGGGAGAGATGGAGAGAGAGATGGAGAGAGAGAAGGAGAGAAGGAGGGAGAGAGGGAAGGAGACAGAGTGAGAGGGAAAGATGGAGGGAGAGATGGAGAGAGAGATGGAGAGAAAGAAGGAGAGAAGGAGGGAGAGAGGGAAGGAGACAGAGTGAGAGGGAAAGATGGAGAGAGAGATGGAGAGAGAGATGGAGAGAGAGAAGGAGAGAAGGAGGGAGAGAGGAAAGGAGACAGAGTGAGAGGGAAAGAAGGAGGGAGAGATGGAGAGAGAGATGGAGAGAGAGAAGGAGAGAAGGAGGGAGAGAGGGAAGGAGACAGAGTGAGAGGGAAAGATGGAGGGAGAGATGGAGAGAGAGATGGAGAGAAAGAAGGAGAGAAGGAGGGAGAGAGGGAAAGGAGACAGAGTGAGAGGGGAAAGATGGAGAGAGAGATGGAGAGAGAGATGGAGAGAGAGAAGGAGAGAAGGAGGGAGAGAGGAAAGGAGACAGAGTGAGAGGGAAAGATGGAGAGAGAGATGGAGAGAGGGGGAAGGGAAAGAGAGACAGATCGACAGTCAAGAGTTCACACAGCGAAAACGAGAGTTGAGACGTCACCGTCTCTGAAATTCTGTCAGATTAAACGCTTTTCCCCCGAAATACGATTCATTTCTTCTCCATTTGACGGAAGGGGGGAAATATTAGCGCCTAAACCCCAGCTTGGATCATCCCGCAGCAGGGCGCTTCGCTTCTTCAATTAGACTCCAGCCAGGCAAGCTGATGGCCCCTAATGGCTAGACACCTCCGAAATCCCGTGGTTTGGTTTTAAATGGGCGCATATTACAAACTTAAACACCAAAAGTTTTTTGAAAGTGTCATGTAAGCCTCATTATAACCGGCTAATGAGCGACGGGAGACTTTGATGGAATATGCAAACGACGGATGATTATGTTACACAAGTAATTAACCTTATGCTTGAAAGTTTCGCGGCCACATTTGAAATCTTTATTTCTTAAATGTATTTTCCAGAAGGATCTTAAGGACAGTGTGTATTTGGGTGTCTGTTTATGTGCTTCCTTCGTTATATTTAGTAGGCCTACATTTATAAATATGTGTGTGTGTGCGTTTGGTTTTGGTTACCAGGCAGCCCCACGTCTGTTGCCGGGGCCGATGTGAAAGCTTCTCTTGGTGCTGCAGATGTAACCTAACGGAGGTCACTGCAGAATAGTTTCGAGCGGTAACACTATGAAACCAGATCTCAAATACAACTTTGACGTGAAAGAATATTCCGGGCTCGAGCCAAGCCCTTTCAAACCGCCGACACTTGAGAATGAGTGTTGCCACGGCGAGCTAAGCCTGGAATCTTTCTGTGCGGCCCTTGGCACATAGACACCTCTCCTTGCTTCACCCCTCAGGGGCCCCTGGAAACATGTGGTTGCCAGCGGTTACATCGTAATAGACTGTATCCGTTGGTAACTAGACAGGAGTCTGTGGACAGGCATGGATCATGATCATGTGACCACTGTCTCTGCTGCCAAACAACTTTCTCTCTTTCTATCCCTCCCCCCCTCTCCCCCTCTCTCCCTCCCTCCTTCCTTCCCTCCCTCCCTCCCTCCCTCCCTCCCCTCCCTCCCTCCCTCCCTCCCTCTCTCTCTCTCTCTCTCTCATCTCTCTCTCTCTCTCTCTCTCTCCCTCCCTCCCCCTGTCTCCCCCTGTCTCCCTGTCTCCCTCCCCCCCTCTCCCCCTGTCTCTCTCCCTCCCTCCTCCCTCCCTCCCTCCCTCCCCCCCTCTCCCTCTGCCCTCTGATGCAGCATCTGAACTGTCGTTTAGCCCACAGAAATATAACGTCTGGCAGTCTAATGACTTGCAGACCATAAGTGGAAATGCCCGCGATGAATCATGAAAATGCATTTTCCCATTTCCATTATGGAGGAGAGTACATGCGCTGAAAGATTTACAACCGTCATCTCTCTCTCCTGCCATCCCTCTCTCTCCCTCCTTCCCTCTCCCTCCATCCTCCCTTCCTCCTTCCCTCTCTCTCTTTTCTCTCTTTCTCTTAATGACTCTTTCTCCCCATCCCCCTCTCCTTCTCTCTCTCCTTCTCATCCTTCTCTCCCCCCCCCCTGTCTCCAGTCCAGTAGCAGGATAATGACTAGTTTCTGTAGCCCACATGGCAGCAGGACTAGGAAACCATCAACCCTTCCAGCCTTTGATATCTGACCCCAGGTCCTCCCCGTCCACCCCTCCACCCTGCCAGGTCTCCCCCCTCCTCCCCTCCACCCTGCCAGGTCTCCCCCTCCTCCCCTCCACCCTGCCAGGTCTCCCCCAGCTCCCCTCCACCCACCAGGTTCTCCCCTCCTCCCCTCCACCCCACCAGGTCTCCCCCCTCCAACCTGCCAGGTCTCCCCCTCCTCCCCACCAGGTCTCCCCCTTCTCCCCTCCACCCCACCAGGTCTCCCCCTCCTCCCCTCCACCCCACCAGGTCTCCCCCTCCTCCCCTCCAACCTGCCAGGTCTCCCTCTCCTCCCCTCCAACCTGCCAGGTCTCCCCTCCTCCCCTACAACCTGCCAGGTCTCCCCCTCCCCCTCCTCCCCTCCACCCCACCAGGTCTCCCCCTCCTCCCTGCCAGGTCTCCCCCTCCTCCCCTCCAACCTGCCAGGTCTCCCTCTCCTCCCCTCCACCCTGCCAGGTCCTCCCCTCCTCCCCTCCAACCTGCCAGGTCTCCCCACTCCTCCCCTCCACCCCACCAGGTCTCCCCCTCCTCCCTGCCAGGTCTCCCCCTCCACCCCTCCTCCCTGCCAGGTCTCCCCCTCCTCCCCTCCACCCTGCCAGGTCTCCCCCTCCACCCCACCAGGTCTCCCCCTCTCTCTCTCCCTCCCTCTTGTCCCCTCTCTCACCCCTCCCTCCCTCCTCTCACCCTCATCTGTAGTGCACTGTCCCAACAAAAGCAAACCAGACACACAAAGAGTCACTTGATATTCAGATTTCTTTTCTTGCTGTCATTCAAACCCCCTCAACATCAGATGGGGTTCGTTCCAGGGAACGGCCTGTGCATATTTAGAAGACGACGCGATGATGGTGACGTCCTGGATGTATGTGCATGGACATTACTCAGAAAAGGATTTATCAAGACCACTTTTTCCTCCCTCCCTCCCTCCTTCCCTCCCCATCTCTCTCTCTCCCTCCCTCCTGCTCTCTCCTTCTCTCTCTCCCTCCCTCCTGCTCTCTTCTTCTCTCTCTCCCTCCCTCCTGCTCTCTTCCTTCTCTCTCTCCCTCCCTCCTGCTCTCTCCTTCTCTCTCTCCCTCCCCTCCTGCTCTCTCCTTCTCTCTCTCCCTCCCTCCTGCTCTCTCCTTCCTCTCTCTCCCTCCCTCCTGCTCTCTCCTTCTCTCTCTCTCCCTCCCTCCTGCTCTCTCCTTCTCTCTCTCTCCCTCCCTCCTGCTCTCTCCTTCTCTCTCTCTCCCTCCCTCCTGCTCTCTCCTTCTCTCTCTCTCTGTCTGTTCTCTCTTTTTTCTCTCATGTCCTGGAGTTTGTTTTGGAAACAGAAAGATCACGCTCATCCAATCAGAAGGTAAGTCATCCGGGACCGACCAGCCAGAGCGCTGCTTCCTGATTGGCCAGGAGCTGAGTTGGCGTCCGAAAGAAGGTCATCAGTCCCAGTGGTTACCTAGCAACCGTTAAGCGCAATTTTCATTTGAGAGTTATGGAAATAATTAATGGGATGCGAAAACTTCTCAGAAAACTGAGAAGAGTTTCCAGTCGCTTCGAGAACATTCCAGAAAGGGATCTTCCTTTTCTGTGGGGCGTCCATGACAAAGCACAATTTAATTCCTCTTGTTTTTGAAGTTGAAAGCTACGCTTTTCACAGGATGGTATCAACGGTTATTGAATATTACATATCTGAAACACTTCAAATTAAAAGTTTTTTACCTCTGTATTGTTAGAAGAGACATGCAGATAGATTGTTGATTGAACATCTAGCATATTGTTACACCACTTCTAAAGCAAAAAAATTAACTTTTGGAAAAAAATACAAATCTTTTTATAATTAATTAAAAGTTTGCAAAGAGCAGGAGAGAACACAGTCTCCAAAACACACAAACAACACAGGAAAATCAAAGACTTGTGTTATTATTAAACTGAAGATTATAATTAGTTCAGTTTTTGCTGCGTCTGGAATGGTTGATAAGAGGCTCAAAGTTCTCTAAACCAGAGAGTGAAGAACCTAGCCCCTCTTTTCCTCCTCCTCTCCTCTCCTCCTCTCCTCTCTTCTCCTTTCCTCCTCTCCTCCTCTCCTCTCTTCCTCCTCTCCTCTCCTCCTCTCCTCTCTTCCTCTTCTCCTCCTCTTCTCCTCTCCTCCTCTCTTCTCCTCCTCTCTCCTCTCCTCTCCTCCTCCTCTCTTCTCCTTCTCCTCCTCTTCTCCTCTCCTCTCCTCCTCCTCTCTTCTCCTCCTCCTGCTCTCCTCCTCCTTTTTTCTCCTCCTCTCTTCTCCTCCTCCTCTCGCTCCTCTGAGGAGTCCTCCTCTCTCCCCTTCTCCTCATCTCTTCTCCTTCTCTACTCTCCTCTTCCTCTCCTCCTCCTCCTCCTCCTACATAAACAGCCCTAACCCATCTCAGAACCTGGAACCGTTCAACTTACAGAGAGGTCAGGTCAGACTCCTGGGGCAACACCTTCCAAGACTACTTCCTCATTTAACAGGAAGTGAACCGGTGTTCAGGGGGGGAGGGGTGTAGAGGTAGGTGTGTGTGGTGTGTGTGTGGACTACCTGCTGGCTTGTGTCAGCTCTCATCGTCACAGTGTGTAAATCACAGCTCAGGGGAGAAGGAGGCCAGATGGTTCCTGTACTTACACACCAGGTGTGTGTGTGTGTGTGATGGCGTGTTAAATGAATGTATGCGTGCGTGTACATGTGTGTGTGTCTGAGTGTGTACACGTGTGTGTGTCTGAGTGTGTACATGCGTGTTGCCACACAAAACACTCACACCACCGTTCCACCATGTGCAGTTGGAGAATCTCACGGCTGATAAACCGTCTCTCTCACTCTGAGGGTCTCCCACAGTGATCCTCCATCTCATATCTGAGAGGAGGGGGAAGGAGGAGGGGGGAGAGAGAGAGGGAGGGAGGAGGGGAGAGGAGGAGGGAGGAGGGGGGAGGGAGGAGGGGGGAGGAGGAAGGAGTAGGGGGGGAGGAGTGAAGGAGGAGGGGGGAGGAGGGAGGGAGGGAGGGAGGAGGGGGGGGGGGAGGGAGGGAGGGAGGGCTGTACAGGAGTGAAAAAGCAGTGTTCTTGGTTATTTTAAGATTCTCATCGTTCCTTGGAGGACATGAGGGTTGTTTTCAGTCACGTCTCCATGGGAACGGCAGTCCTGTGTTAAACAGGATCCAGAACCACGACTGGACCCTCAGCTTTTCCACACACAGAATGAAAACCTTTAAAACACATTGATTATGTGTGTGTGTGACCATCGCCGTGGTAACAATCCAGATTTTATATCCTGATCTAACACACACACACACACACATCTCTGCTCCGCATCACACATGGAGAACACACATCCCTGGTCACTTCAAGACTGGAACAGAGCTCCTTTTGGAGTTAATTGACCGTCAGCTAAGTGCTCTAAATCTGCGGGTGTGGAGGGAGGGAGGCAGGGAGGGTGGGGGAGGGAGGGAGGGCAGGAGGGAGGGAGGGGAGGGAGGGCGGGGGAGTAAGAGGTAATTATTGAGAATGCTAATAACACCTTTCTCTTTCTGTCTATCTCTTATCTGCCGTCGTGTTCTAACTCTAAATCTAGTTTGAACTATCCCTTTCTCCCATTCACTCTCCCCCTCTCTCCCTCCCCCTCTCCCTCCCCCTCCCCCCTCCCCCTCTCCCCCTCCCCCCTCCCCTCCCCCTCTCCCCCTCCCCCTCTCACTCTCCCCCTCTCCCCCTCTCCCCCTCCCCCTCTCCCTCTCCCCCCCTCCCCCTCTCTCCCTCCCCCTCTCTCCATCCCCCTCTCTCCCTCCTATGGTCCAGTCTTCCCTGTAGCACCTGTCAGGTCAATCTGGCTCGCTGACAATTGAACAGGATGTCCAGAGACAACCTTTAACCCGAACCCCTGCCTTCCCAAACTGTCACACTTCTCTGTTTTAAACCCGGCTAATAAATGAGCTGCAAATGACTGTCAGACAGCTGCCAGTGAGACCCAGCGCTCTCTTAGAGACACACAGAGAGGAGGATGAAATCCAGCCTGGGTCTCTCTCCTCCTCCTCCTCCCTCCCCCTCCTCACCTCCCCCTCCTCACCTCCCCCCTCCTCCCCCCCTTCCTCACCTCCTTCCTCACCCTCCTCCTCCTCTCCCTCCTCACCTCCCCCCCCCTCACCTCCTCCTCCTCTCCCTCCTCACCTCCTTCCTCACCTCCTTCCCCCCTCCTCTTCCTCTCCCTCCTCACCTCCTTCCTCACCTCCTCCTCCTCTCCCTCCTCTTCTCCTTCCTCACCTCCTTCCTCACCTCCTCTCCCTCCTCACCTCCTTCCTCACCTCCTCCTCCTCTCCCTCCTCCTCTCCTTCCCCCTTCCTCCTCCTCTCCCTCCTCCTCTCCTTCCCCCCCTCCTCTTCCTCTTCCTCTTCCTCTCCCTCCTCTTCTCATTCCTCACCTCCTTCCTCACCTCCTCCTCCTCTCCCTCCTCCTCTCCTTCCCCCCTCCTCCTCTCCCCTCCTCCTCTCCTTCCCCCCTCCTCCTCTCCCTCTTCCTCTCCTTCCCCCCTCCTCTTCCTCTCCCCTCCTCTCCTTCCCTCCTCTTCCTCTCCCTCCTCATCTCCTTCCTCATTCTCCTCCCATCTCTCCCTCCCCCACCTGCTCCTCTCATCCTCTTCTTCCCTGCTCCCCCTCCCTCCTCCTCCCCCTCCCTCCTCTCGCCCGCAGGATAATGTCAATATTAGTACAGATCATCTCTGACTGTGTGACACGTATTACAGCTGACATGGAAGCTGTCATCATGGCTGACTCCATCCTGGATAAACGGCTTGAGAGTTTCAGGCCATCTAATTCATTGTGACGTTCTCCTACTCCCCTGCCTCTCTCTAGCCTTCTCTCTCTCCTCTCTCCTTTTCTCTCCCTCCCCCTCTCTCTCTCCCCTGTCTCTCTCTCCCTCCCCCCCTCTCTCCCTCCCCCTCTCTCTCTCCAGCCTCTTCCATCTGAGTTTGTCTCCTAGCCTAATTGCTCTTGTTTTGTGTAATTAGCTAATTGCTAGCCGCTCTGATTTTTAGCCTTGATTGTTTAATTGAGGGGAAATGAGCTTGCTGTTGTTGCGTTGTGGGAGGGAACGTAATGCTGTGTGATGACCAGGGCTTTCCGTGCCAGCGGAGACGACGTGTAATAGTTTATCAAGTTCAGATTCAATCACAGAAACTATCAATCCCAACAGATCCTTCTACAGAGCAAATGTCAAAGTGTTAAATTAACAATTTCATTGTTCTCGTTAAGTGTTGATACAGGTCCTCTCTCATCATCAGAAACACTGCTGCTGCTAAGTTAGACGTAGACAGGAGCTGGGAAGTGTTGCTAGAGAACGCCGAACGATCTGAGAAGTTGTGTTGAAATCTCTGACAGCTGCTGTAGTGTTAGAAAATGTTGGTCTGAACCTGGAGCCTCAGTCACGGCTCTCCTCACCAATCAGGTTTCTTGAACAGACGCTTTTATCCAAAGTTACGGACAAGATAGCTGACATGGAGAGTACAGCAGCACACCCAGGATCAGAGATGCAGGGTTCTGACAGTGTTCTGGTGGTCTGGGATCAGAGATGCAGGGTTCTGACAGTGTTCTGGTGGTCTGGGATCAGAGATGCAGGGTTCTGACAGTGTTCTGGTGGTCTGGGATCAGAGATGCAGGGTTCTAACAGGGTTCTGGTGGTCTGGGATCAGAGATGCAGGGTTCTAACAGGGTTCTGGTGGTCTGGGCTGAGGAACCGTCTGTTCACCAGAAACATCACCTCAGCTGCCAGCATGATTCTGTGTGACCACCTCACATGTTGCAGATGAGAAGTTATTTCCATCGATAGGGGAAATGCCTGTGACCTTCTGAAGGACCTTTCTGCATTATTCAACCCACAGCCAGACGAGATTTGATGCTGAACCAGTTAAATGATTCAGCCGTCATGTTTTAATCATGTGTGGCCTCCACATCTTGTGGCTCCCTAAAACCAGCGTCGGATGTTTCTTTGTTTTAAGAAATGATGTGAGCTGTGTGTGTGTGTGTGCGTGCGTGTGTGTGTGTGTATGTGTGTGTGTGTGTGTGTGTGTGAAAGAGGGTGTGTGTGAGAGTGTGTGTCAATAACTCCTGTCAACGTTCACCTGATGATGAACTGGAAACTGAGTTCCTCTACCACTTGGACTGATTGATGTTTTAAAGTGTTTTTTTTTGTGGATTTACAGTAATAACGTATTTTTCCTGAACACCATCAGCTGTAAACAGCGGGAGAGTGCTCTCTCTCTCTCTCTCTCTCTCTCTCTCTCTCTGTGTGTGTGTGGTGTGTGTGTGTGTGTGTGTGTGTGTGTGTGTGTGTGTGTGTGTGTGTGTGTGTGTGTGTGTGTGTGTGTGTGTGTGTGTGTGTGTGTGTGTGTGTGCAGCTTGTCCTGGATGGGGACAATCTCTTGTTTGGGGAATTATAAGAGGTATTGTCTTTTTAGTCCACAAATGGATTTGAGTAGATACCATGATAGTATTATGTTGTTTTACATCAAACGAACGTGTTGTTGCGTCCAATATGTTTAAGGCCGTTTGGAGAAACTTCAGAGAGATTTAAAGTCGTCTGTGAAGAACAAGTACAAGTTTGGTCTTTTAAGATTACGATACTTCGATAAACCCAGAGAGTTGCTCTAAAACTTCATAACAGACTCATCGACATTTAGAGTTAAATTCCTTCCCCTCCCTTTCCTGTCCGAGTTGTTTTCACAGGCTGTGGTCTCGACATCTCCACATTCTATTCTGGGAGAAGCTGTTAGAGAGATTAGCGCCTGTCCCTCACTGGTGACAGAGTAACGATGTTTAGGATGTTTAGGTTTATTTTGGGTGGCTGGGGGGGAGGTGTGTGTGTGGGGGGGATACTGGAAATCATGGGGTGGCACACCAACATCGAAACTAGAACTGAATTTCAGGAATTCTATTATGTCGTTGTAGTATTTAGGTCAGTTGAAAACCATGTCAATATGAGAGTTAAGGCCCAGCGATTGTAACCCTGGAGATGTTGCCATGGCTTTGCTGTGGCGTTCCCGTGGACACAGTCAGAGAGAGCTATCCGGTTGTGGCAAACCAGAACAGCAACCTGCCTTCACGAGAATTTAATTATCGAACTGAATCATATAAATTAGGTTTTTTATTTCCTCTCATGAAGAAGCATGAATAATGAATAAACGCGTTGTCATTATAAAATCAATGAGTCATGTACTCATCTCTCTCAGGAGGATCGGACAGGGATCAATTACATGAAGAGTGACAGGCAAAAGGATCATTGCTATTTGGTGTCAGCTTGTACTGGTGCTCCCCAGCCCGCTGTGTCTGCACCGGCAGGCCTGCTCACTGTGTCTGCACCGGCAGGCCTGCTCACTGGGATCCTGCTATACGGGCCTCCGTGAAATATGATGCAAACATTCCCATCCAGTTTTACAATGCCTTTGACCTTCCCATGATATCACTGAAGTGGAATAGAAACAGAGAGAGAGAGAGAGAGAGAGAGAGAGAGAGAGAGGGAGGGAGGGAGAGAGAGAGAGAGAGAGAGAGAGAGAGAGAGAGAGAGAGAGAGAGAGAGAGAGGAGAGAGAGAGAGGGAGAGAGAGGGAGAGAGAGAGAGAGGGAGAGGGAGAGAGAGAGATAGAGGGTTTATATCAATGAGTGTGTGGAGAAGAATAGAGAAATGGAGAAGGTAGAGATGGAGGGATGAGAGGAGGGATGAGAGGAGGGAGGGATGGAGGGATGGAGGGATGAGAGGAGGGAGGGATGGAGGGATGAGAGGAGGGAGGGATGGAGGGATGAAAGGAGGGAGGGATGAGAGGGATGGAGGGATGAGGGGAAGTAGGGATGGAGGGATGAGGGGAGGGAGGGAGGGATGGAGGGATGAGGGGAAGTAGGGATGAGGGGAGGGAGGGATGGAGGGATGAGAGGAGGGAGGGATGGAGGGATGAAAGGATGGAGGGATGAGGGGAAGTAGGGATAGAGGGATGCGCTCATCTCACCCAAGGAGAAACATGCTGCGACCATATGCTGCTCCAGGTGGACTCTGTATCCAGGCAACTGTATCCAAGCGGCAGGGAACGAGAGCATCCTGAGGACTTCAGAAGCAGACGATATAGAGGAGACCACTTACCTGAGGAGGAGAAGGAGGAGAAGAGAGGAGGAGAGCAGAGGAGGAGAGGACAGGAGGAGAGCAGAGGAGGAGAGGACAGGAGGAGAGGACAGGAGGAGAGCAGAGGAGGAGAGGACAGGAGGAGAAGGGGGAGAAGAGAGGAGGAGAGCAGAGGAGGAGAGGACAGGAGGAGAGCAGAGGAGGAGAAGAGAGGAGGAGAGGACAGGAGGAGAGGACAGGAGGAGAGCAGAGGAGGAGAGGAGAGCAGAGGAGGAGAGGACAGGAGGAGAGCAGAGGAGGAGAGGAGGATAGCAGAGGAGGAGAGGAGAGCAGAGGAGGAGAGGAGAGGAGGAGAGCAGAGGAGGAGAGGACAGGAGGAGAGCAGAGGAGGAGAGGAGGATAGCAGAGGAGGAGAGGAGAGCAGAGGAGGAGAGGAGAGGAGGAGAGCAGAGGAGGAGAGGACAGGAGGAGAGCAGAGGAGGAGAGGAGGATAGCAGAGGAGGAGAGGAGAGGAGGAGAGCAGAGGAGGAGAGGACAGGAGGAGAGCAGAGGAGGAGAGGAGGATAGCAGAGGAGGAGAGGAGAGCAGAGGAGGAGAGGAGAGGAGGAGAGCAGAGGAGGAGAGGACAGGAGGAGAGCAGAGGAGGAGAGGAGGATAGCAGAGGAGGAGAGGAGAGCAGAGGAGGAGAGGAGAGGAGGAGAGCAGAGGAGGAGAGGACAGGAGGAGAGCAGAGGAGGAGAGGAGGATAGCAGAGGAGGAGAGGAGAGCAGAGGAGGAGAGGACAGGAGGAGAGCAGAGGAGGAGAGGAGGAGAGCAGAGGAGGAGAGGAGAGCAGAGGAGGAGAGGAGGAGAGGAGGTGGAGAGGAGAACAGAGGAGAGCAGAACCGAGGAGTAGAGAAGAGAGGCGTAATGTAAAGATGTAAATACAGACAAAAATAATCATTCTGTTACACCAAGAGTACATAGAAAACTATAGTCTGTGGAATATTGGTTAACCTCAGAAAATAACATGTCATTGTGGAAATACATTGCTATAATTGATGATATTATAAGTTAGTGTGGTAAAATATTAATATGATGAATTATGCAAGTAATTATAAGTGCTAACTATTTTAGGTTAGCAACAAAATGCTTGAGGTCTGGCAATAAGACAAATGTTCCCAAGTTCGGTCAACATTTAGTTTTAATTTGGCGACCCATGCGTTTGATAAAATGAGTGCTAAAGCAGAGGACATCAATTCTCATAACTAACATTAATAATAACTGGTATTCATTGATTATAATGCTGTGGGTTGTACAACATACAGCCTATAACAGGAGTGAAGTATCAATGTAATTAAATAGAGAGCTACTGAACGTCTCTGCTAATGAGACGTTGATGATGGAAGCCGTTCTTCACTGGAGAGAGTTGATGAGAGCAGAAAGAGAAGAATGGTTCTAATTGTGCTGATGAGAGAGAAAATATAGAAACAAGCACCATTTTGGTGGCAAATTGCTACTTTGTCTGACAACTACATATTTAAAAGGAACCAGTTTTCCATAGAGACGCATGAGGCAATGTATCCCGCGGTAACAAGGACGTCGAAATACAATCCCGTACCGTTCTGGAGTTTTCCGACAATTCAGTCAAATTTCTATCAGCAGACCCATTAAATGTTTTTGTAATAATCATATTAGTCCGACCGGTTTCATTTAAACAGATCCCTCTGATTTGATGGCAGGCCGCTCGCTTGTTAATGCTGTGTGTAAACCAGAAGATGAAGGATCGGCTCTGGGATTTTCAGACAGTTTTTCGGGCCTCTGGAACGATGCCCGGACGCCAAGCGAGCCAAGACTGTAGTTCTGGCTCTCAGACAGCAACAACCAAAAACCTCCGCCCTGGCGCGCTCTGCATTTACGAAAAACACTGGCATTCCTTTTGGATTCTGTAAGTGTGCGCGGAGGGACAAAATATGAAATTATAATTAAAGGCTGTGATTGACCCAGACGGTTGTTGTGAAGAGCTTATCTTGGTCGGATCAAATGAGATCACAGTGTGATGTTTCATGTGATATCAATATTAATAGCCAACATCTTGAAATGCTAGTCAAGGATGCTTCTAATGGGCCGTCGGCCTAACATTAAGGATCATTAATCCACAACATGAGGCTAAATTTGCCTACTGTACTTAACAACTAGCCTACTCGGTGTGTTTAATAGAAAACCCAAGATATTTTTTAACTGCTGTTAGGCCTACTTGTTAAAAGGATCAATCCCCGATAGACACGACAGATGGAACTAATCTAAGCTTTGGAGAGAGAGAAAAAACCTGTGCTTTGTCTCAATGCTGACGAATAACCTGAAAACATTAAAATGCCAGACCTTCAGAGCCATTGACTTTATTTCAATCCTTCGCTCCGAACTGTAAAATAAACACTAAATCAGTAGAAAAGCCCTGGTCTTGTCTATGGAGAATGTTCCCGACACCTCCTCGAGAGAGAGGCGCGCGGCCAGCACCTGGCACGCGGCAGGGCTCTGGCTATAATCAACTCGTGCTAACTAGCGATTGGCCTACAAACAGGAAGCGCGGGTAAAGCGGTGTCGGCCGCGTCTGAAACGCCGACCTGATGAATGTGTTTTAGACGTCTTTGGACGAGGATCTAAATACGACCGCCGCGTAACGAGACACAGGTGGGGTTTGAAGTTTTACGTTCATTTGCCGTTTGTAAGAGTACAGGTTCACGGCTACATTGGTATTCTGTAGACCTGATTGTTGCAGTCCGCTATGCAGGCAGACAGACCAGATGGAGGTTTAAAGGGTTCACCACAGACCACGGCCGCTTGAACCTAGCGGTAAACCGGGGAAACAGGGCAGTCTTTCCAGCTCAGTATTCCCTTCAGACAAAACCACACTTCATATGGTTGGGATTGATGGCGGATCAAAGAGATAACCAATTAGACACGCTTGCCGAGTTCATCTGCTATCTCTCACATATCTAGAAAACGTGTTTCAGGAGAAGCAGCATCAAGGATGTGACATCGGTGGGATTTCCAGGTGTTAAACATAACACTCGGTTTTCCCGTCACGAAAAAAAAAAAGAATGATTTGTTCGGATTTAGTTTTACATAGCACCTACACTGCAACAGGTGTGCGTGTTAACGGCATCCTTTTGAATCTCTGCGCGGGGTAGAAACAGGTGTAATTGCAGAGTCATTTGGAGCAGAAGTGTTCTGTATGTCTGCTGCTCCTAACCTCCCCTTGGGACACTCGATAACTCTGAACTTTCTAAGACCTCCTAGTTGTCGTGTTATAGTCCTTGACAGGAGAAACTCAAGAGGATTGGGTTTCGGTGCTCGGATACCCCGAGAGGGTTCGAGGGTGAACGGTTCACTGTGTTGTTAGACAGCTACTGAGGAGATAATGGACAAGATACAAAGATACATACACAACCTGCCTCGCTCTCCCCCCTCTCCCCCTTCCTCCTCTCCCCCCTCTCCCCTACTCTCCTCTCCCTCACCTCCCTCCTCCCCCCCTCCTTCTATAAAAAGGAATGTAGGCCAATTCACGTCCTGTCTCTAGCCTGTATCATGCTCCATCTGGATTCCGGTTCTAGTAAGTTCTCCACAGCGGAAACATTTCCCGGCGCGAGTCTTCCTCTCACAACAGTAAACAAGCGCGCGCGCACAAAACGACTATGTTCATCCCCTCGGGAACATTCCGCGTCGCCACAAGCAGAAAGCGTAGTTACGATATCAAAAACTGAAATTAGAGGCGCCACTCTCTGGTCTCTGGTGAAACTAATACCGACATATTGAAACCACACGAGGCATGTATTCGTTTAGGGATGGGGTGCTGGTTGAAATTAGCATGAGAAGAGGCTGGATTTGGTTATCTGCTGAAGGAAGGATCGTGATTCATTGTGTGGAACTCGTGAGAGATGCGAAATGCAAAACATGTCCATTAGTCATTTTCAAAAGTGACGTTATTTCACGTATCGAAATATTTTCGGTGATAGTGACCGCAATGTAACTCATTACTTCAACATGCGCACGGTCCAAATTGCGTTTTTCCAACCGTAACATTGGATTTACTGTCTTCTTAATTCTTTTACAAGTTTAACAGCCTATTCAACCAGCAGACTTTTATTAAAATATTAAAGACTTTATCCAACTCTCTGCGGCCATAAAAAGGGCTTGTGTCTTACATTCTGGAGAAAATGAAAAAGATTTTGATGTAGCGCACAGCTACTGATGATGTCCCCATAGAGGGCAATACAGCTGACATGTCCTCTGTGGTCCACAGAACACAGACTATATTCTGTTTCAACCATCAGAGCAGGTATGCACAAAATACAATTTTCCCTCATCTGTTTTTCTTTCTCCCCCATCTCTTCTTCTTTTCTCCCCTCTCCTCTCCTCCTCTCCTCCCCCCTCTCCTCCTCTCCATCCTCCTCCTCTCCTCCCCCCTCTTCTAACCCCCTCTCCTCCTCTCCTCTCCTCCTCTCCTCCCTCCCTCTCATTGTCTGGAGGAACAGAGTTCATGTGCTCCAGCAGACAGACATGGAGCATCTGCTGCCCAGCCCTGCTTCCTCACGGCTCCCCTCCCAGCCCCGGCCCCAGCCCCGCCCCGCCCCAGGACCGGACCAGCCCCGGCCCCAGCCCCAGCCAGGACACCCGACCCTCCTGCCCCACTGGGCCCACACAGCTAAGTACTCGTAATTAAAGAGGTTAACTTGTCTAAGATGTGAGTAAGGAGGGGTGGGAGGCGGGAGGTAGGGGAGGAGGGGGAGGAGGGGGAGGGTGAGTAAGGAGGGGTGGGAGGCGGGGAGGTAGGGGGAGGGAGGGGGAGGTGGGGCAGGAGAACAATCCCATCCTTGTTTCGTCCTCTGGAACAAAAGAGGTTTCCTCCGTGACACGACGCGATGAGAGCTCTGATACTGCTGCAGCCTCGTTAGAGAAGCATGAACAGAGGAGGGGGGGGTCGTCTTTTAATGGGTCTTAATAAGAAGCAACCACCCCAGAGAGGGAGAGGGGGGAGAGAGAGAGAGAGAGAGAGAGAGAGAGAGAGAGAGAGAGAGAGAGAGAGAGAGAGAGAGAGAGAGAGAGAGAGAGAGAGAGAGAGAGAGAGAGAGAGAGAGAGAGAGAGAGAGAGAGAGAGAGAGAGAGAGAGAGAGGAAGGAGGAGGAGCTGGGAATTCCTAACTACCTGCCTGTCTGTCTCTGGGAGCTGGATGAGCTGTAAACTGAGAGGAACAGCAGGTTTGTAAACTGAGAGGAACAGCAGGTTTGTAAGATGAGAGGAACAGCAGGTTTGTAAGCTGGGAGGAACAGCAGGTTTGTAAGATGAGAGGAACAGCAGGTTTGCAAGCTGAGAGGAACAGCAGGTTTGTAAACTGAGAGGAACAGCAGGTTTGTAAGATGAGAGGAACAGCAGGTTTGTAAGCTGAGAGGAACAGCATGTTTGTAAACTGAGAGGAACAGCATGTTTGTAAACTGAGAGGAACAGCAGGTTTGTAAGCTGAGAGGAACAGCAGGTTTCTAAGCTGAGAGGAACAGCAGGTTTCTAAATTGAGAGGAACAGCAGGTTTTCTAAGCTGAGAGGAACAGCAGGTTTCTAAATTGAGAGGAACAGCAGGTTTTCTAAGCTGAGAGGAACAGAAGGTTTTCTAAGCTGAGAGTAACAGCAGGTTTAGCCTCCTGGTGGTCCTCAGCCTGTTAATGAAGAGTGAGGTCATCGCTGCCCACGTCTGCAGCATTCAGGGAGGCTTCCTGATAAACACCAGAGAAATCACAAATGTTCATTCATACCCAGTGTAATAGTCACACACGCATGTTCCTGATGGTTCTACCAGGTGACAGTGCAGTGTTCTCTCCCCTCTCCCTCCCTCCAGCCCGCCGGGACATGGGACTCACTAGGAAACACACACTGTTCCTGGACTCTGACCTCCGAAACACTGTTAGAACGAAACACTTCTGACCCTTGATCTTCTGCTGTACCGTCTAGATGTGTTGCTTTGGATGAATGATTGTAACGCGAACGTCCTCGTCGCTGAGAGATGAGATCTGGCTAACGTCGGTGCCCGTGTGACGGGCTGTCGTGTCTCTACAGAGAAGCTCACCCTGTGATGAGGCCTCTGTTCTCTCCCCTGTTCTCTCCCCTGTTCTCTCTCCTGTTCTCTCCTGTTCTCCCCTGTTCTCTCCCCTGTTCTCTCCCCTGTTCTCTCCCCTGTTCTCTCCCCTGTTCTCTCCCCTGTTCTCTCCTGTTCTCTCCTGTTCTCTCCCCTGTTCTCTCCCCTGTTCTCTCCTGTTCTCTCCTGTTCTCTCCTGTTCTCTCCCCTGTTCTCTCCCCTGCTCTCTCCCCTGTTCTCTCCCCTGCTCTCTCCCTGTTCTCTCCCCTGTTCTCTCCTGTTCTCTCCTGTTCTCTCCT
>CM042879.1:8008888-8028888 GCA_023658055.1 Thaleichthys pacificus | reverse complement strand
TCGGTTGGCTAATTATTGAGAAATTATCTTTAGTTTTGTGATGTTTTCTTAGCCTACTTCAATTCTGACTTGCGTGCCGAGTCTGACACCTGGACGTGTGTGCCACGGCAGGCGTGAGCACCTGAGGAGCGCACGGACATGGAGTTCTGCGGCCACACATCACTTTGAGTTTTCCCTTTTACTGGGACACGTGCCCCAGTAAAACGGGTCTAGCGACGCCCCTGGTTTCAAGCCCCTCCTTCCCCATCTCTTCCTCCTTCTCCTCCCTTTCCCCTCCTTCTCCTCCTCCCCGGCTCCTCTCCTGCTCCTGCTCTCTCTCTCCTCCTCCCCCTCCGCCTCCTCCCTCTCCTTCTCCCCCTCCCATTGCGGCATTGCCAGCAGTGATATGTCAGTGTTTCATTGTGGCTCTAATCAGATCAGGTATAATGGTTCTTCCTGCTAATGTGGTCATCTGTCCTGGTTAGGCAGCCTAACGCAGCAAGGCTGGCCCTGACCCCCCACAGAGCTCTGGGTGAGGAACCTCACCGCTGGTTGGCCTTTGGGGGGGGGGTGGGGGGGGGGAGCAGGATGAGGGAGGGAGGATGAGGTGACTCTGGGGGGAGGGAGCATGAATGGAGAAAGAGAGAGAGGGAGGGAGAGACAGGGAGGGGAGAGGAGAGAGGAGGGGAGGAGAAGAGAGAGGAGGAGAGAGAGGAGGAGAGAGGAGAAGAGAGAGGAGGAGAGAGAGGAGGAGAGAGGAGAAGAGAGAGGAGGAGAGAGAGGAGGAGAGAGGTCATCTGTGTGTTCTGGCGCCCTCTAGGGTGAGGAGGTCCCTTCTCTCTCCTCTTCCTCTCTTCCTCTCCCTTCCCTCTCTCTCCTCTTCCTCTCTTCCTCTCCCTTCCCTCTCTCTCCCTCTCACTCTCTTTCTCCGCTTCCTGTTGTCTTAGTGTGTCTTGACACCAAAAGAAGGATAAAGCCAGGCAGGAAGATAGATGGTTCCTGGAGTTTCCTTTCAGGTGGTGACAGGAAGCTGGAGCTCGGGCATATAGAATACACTTAACCTCAGGACATTACGCTTGTAATTCTATAAGTCATTGTTTTTTAATGGGTTTTTTTTTTAAAGCTTGTCATACCATGAAGAACAAAAACAATTCTCAACGCGAGAAAATACTGAAAAGATCCTGTTAGTTTCTTACATGTAATCCATATGAGATCTACTTTGCCTTCACGTTTCCGTAGCTGCAGGGAGGAACCCTGCTATGCAGACACACTGATTCCACACTCAGGTTTTAATCCATGATAAGTCTCTGGAGAGTTGAGGATGGCTTCGCGCAGGCTGCCACGGTTTGGCTTTTATCAAGGTTTTCGTCAGAGATGGATATCCCCTTTCAAACTGTTCACGGTTAAATGACCATGTTTAGTTCAGCATGTTATTTCCTTCACTGAAAGAAAAAATAAAAAACATATATATATATATATAGTAAAAAAGTAAAAACTTGCGGCCGGTTGAGATCATGTTTCCCGTGTTCGTATGGGGAGTGTGCCCTAGCCTTCCTCCCTGCCTCCTCTCACAGTAAGTGGAAACATGTTCCCTGTTATCTGGAGAGAGAGAGAGAGAGAGAGAGAGAGAGAGGAGAGGGAGAGGGAGAGGGAGAGAGGGATGAGAAGGGAGACCTGCAGCTTTGCAGGTCTCCAAACTTCTTTTATTTACTTCTGGTTCTGGGCCAGAAGATAGAAGAACACACACACACACACCGGAGAACACACACACACCGGAGAACACACACACACCGGTGAACACACACACACCGGTGAACACACACACACCGGAGAACCGACCGACCCGTTTGCCCCTGTCATCGCCTCTGAGTAGAAGAGAACTTCCTCAGGTTCCTCAAACAGGAAGTCCAGTTCCTCAAACAGGAAGTCCAGTTTGGTTAGAACCCCTTTTCCCACTCCTCCACCCACTCCTCAACATGTTCTGGGTTAGACTGCAGATGAAAGCATCTCATGCCGCATAGAGGGTTCAAACAAACCCCCCAAAACTCCCAAATGGATCCTGCAAAGTCCGGCGGATATAAAAGGGAAGTAATTCTATCTCTGTCTGATGGATGCCACTGGTGAATCAGAGCGACGCGGGGGAAAACGCTCACCAGAACACTTAATAACGCCACAAACGCTAAAAGCTTTGAACTTTTCTGACCGCTGCTCGTTGGTAAATGCACTTAATTAAGTAATTGATGGTCGTGATGGACCAGTGGGATGATGCTAAATTGAAAACAGGAAGTAGATGGTGGTCTGATGATTGAAGGGTTTGTCGGGGATGTTTGGCTGCAGGGTTTGCATGTCTGTCCTGCGTGAGGCTCCAGCATTAGAGGCTGCAGTTTGAGAGGGCTGTAGGTGCTCATTAACATGCTTTAGGATTATCATTATACTATATCAGCTCCGTGATTACAACTAGTGACTGTCAGGTTTTTATATATATATAAATAAATAAAAGAATCTTTGTACTTTATTAGAACGTTTTTAGAGCGAGAGAGAGAGAGAGAGAGAGAGACATGCAGCGAAGGGCCCAGAGTGGGATTTGAACCCCAGCTGCCGTGACAAGCCCTCAGGTGTCTCTAGGAAAAGACAGTTTGTCCTTGTCTGTCTTCCCCGTGGCTGTACTTTATGGTGTCCTGACTTTTGAGATGGTGTTCAGATTGTTGCTGTTCTGGTACGCGGTGAAATAACTGGTTGAGTTGAACAGAAACACTCAGGATGTCTCCTGTCAGTCACTGTTCTCACTGCACAGAAACACTCAGGATGTCTCCTGTCAGTCACTGTTCTCACTGCACAGAAACACTCAGGATGTCTCCTGTCAGTCACTGTTCTCACTGAACAGAAACACTCAGGATGTCTCCTGTCAGTCACTGTTCTCACTGCACAGAAACACTCAGGATGTCTCCTGTCAGTCACTGTTCTCACTGCACAGAAACACTCAGGATGTCTCCTGTCAGTCACTGTTCTCACTGCACAGAAACACTCAGGATGTCTCCTGTCAGTCACTGTTCTCACTGCGTCTCTCGACCAAGTTCCTTTTTTCCTTCTTTTTTTCCTCCCTTTATTCCAGCGTCAGCCTCCGCATGTGAGATCGGTGTTTTTGTAAAAGGCCCATTACAGGGGCGAGGGTGACAGACGCCCGTCTTAAGTCCCTCTTGAGTGACTCATGAGTGCTTCACAGCCCTGTGGAAGATTCCCCACAGGGAGAAGAATCACAATCGATGAAGTGTTCATCACCACAGCCATCACACTCCACATGCAGGCCCACGGGCCTCACTAATGCAAAAGTGAATATTTTACGGCAATGATGTACCCTGCCTGGAAGATGACATGGTAAATGTTTCTTCGCTACTTCTCGAGTGGTGTAACGGCCCCATTTAGTGGTTTGTTGGCAGATAGCGAGCACATTACCTGACCCTCGACACAGGCAGCGGGAAGAGGGATCGACCGCATCAACAGCTTCTTCTCTCAGGGAGACAACATCTCTCAGTGTTTGGTCTCTCAGGGTTAGGTCTCTCAGGGCTAGGTCTCTCAGGGTTTGGTCTCTCAGTGTTTGGTCTCTCAGGGTTAGGTCTCTCAGGGTTAGGTCTCTCAGGGTTAGGTCTCTCAGGGCTAGGTCTCTCAGGGTTTGGTCTCTCAGGGAGACAACGTCTCTCAGGGTTTGGTCTCTCAGGGTTAGGTCTCTCAGGGTTAGGTCTCTCAGGGTTTGGTCTCTCAGGGTTTGGTCTCTCAGGGCTAGGTCTCTCAGGGTTTGGTCTCTCAGGGTTAGGTCTCTCAGGGTTTGGTCTCTCAGGGCTAGGTCTCTCAGGGTTTGGTCTCTCAGGGTTAGGTCTCTTAGGGTTTGGTCTCTCAGGGTTTGGTCTCTCAGGGTTTGGGCTAGTCATCATTTAGGAGTGTGTCCACGCTGATGCGTTGAAGTGGGAGTGTGTGTGTGTGTGTGTACCACAGTGAAGGCGTTGTAATTATCTCTCCTGGTTGTAACTGCCCTCTGTCTCCTGCTCTGCCCCGCTCCCTCCTCCTGGTTGTAACTGCCCTCTGTCTCCTGCTCTGCCCCGCTCCTCCTCCTCCTCCTCCCTCTCCCTCTCCTCCTCCTCCTCCTCCTCCTGGGAGTGTTAAAGGGGCTGGCCGGGAATTTATGAGTCTTTATTTCCACAAGAAGTTTTGTTTTGTTTGTGCGTTATTAAAAAACAAAACTAGTTGTTTTAGTGCCTCGTTAAAAGAGCAAATAAACTACCTCAGCATTTCTTTCAGGGGAGATAAAGATGGTTTTGGCGTGTTGGTTTTGGGTATTGCTCATAAAAAGGGTGTATTGCATGTGAGGTGTGTGCCTGTGTTGTGATTATACAAGGTGTGTGTGCGTGCGTTCGTGTGTGCGTGCGTTTGTATGTGTGTGCATTTGTATGTGTGTGTGTGCGTTTGTATGCGTCTGTGTGAAGCTTGGCATCTAAAGATGTGTGTTTTATTAGTTTTGTTTGGCTTTCCTGCCTAATCCTTCGTTATCCAACGAGCACACAACACGTCTAGCTCTGACTGAGAGACGGACCTCAAACATGCTGATAAACCCCGGCAGGGTTCCTCATTTGGCGGGGGGAACCACGTGGTCCAGCAGGTCCAGTTCTCCCTGCGACGGTCTACAGAGGGACCCAGCAGACGACTTTATTACTGTTAAGAGATCTCTGTGCACGTTTCTCAAGCTATTGGACAGGTTTTAAGTGAAGTGTGACAGGAAAGGCAGAGAGAGAGAGAGAGAGAGAGAGGAGAGAGAGAGAGAGAGAGAGAGAGAGAGAGAGAGAGAGAGAGAGAGAGAGAGAGAGAGGAGAGGAGAGGAGAGGAGAGGGAGAGGAGAGGAGAGGGAGAGAGAGAGAGAGAGAGAGAGAGAGGGTGCTGAGTGCAGTGTGTGCAGCCTGCAGGCCTGTGATCAGAGAGAGAGAGAGAAGGGTTCCCAGGGTGGAATTTGAACCCGGGCCTCCATGGTAAGGCTTGAGACTGCGTGGTACAGGCAGCGAGCTGGTCAGCTCACTGCCCTCCAGGCTGCGTCTCTGCGTCTCTGTGGATGAGAGACTCTGCTGAGCGAAGAACACATCACATGTTTCTGTTCTGGAGCGTCTGTGGTTACGATCCCTCAAGGATGCAAGCTGTAAAAACAGCAGAATACCATCTCACTGGAGAATCAAATTATTATTCACATCGCCCACATTATTAATGACACTGTGTCCTTTCATTAAGCAGCAGTCACCAAGTTTAAAGAGACTATTAGTCGGTAATTACGAACAATTAGTGAGATCAAAGACACTTCATGTACATATATATAAGCATGATAGTGAACAAGTCAGTGAATGAACTCATATCTCAATAGCTTTTATATAACTAGAGTGCTTTTCATTTCTTTGATGAAAGGGTCAACGTGTCATATAATAAAGTATAAATCTTCTGAATTAAATTAAACGGCATCATTATCTCCAGTGTGCTGTACATTTAAATGCATCATTATTTCTGTACATTTTAATGGCATTTAAAGAGCTGCATTTGGTGAGTGTGTGAAAAGTTGAAACTGACTTTGCTGTCAGAAGGGATGTAGCTCGGTGGTTAGAGCATGTGCTGTCAGTGTATCAGAAGGGATGTAGCTCGGTGGTTAGAGCATGTGCTGTCAGTGCATCAGAAGGGCTGTAGCTCGGTGGTTAGAGCATGTGCTGTCAGTGCATCAGAAGGGCTGTAGCTCGGTGGTTAGAGCATGTGCTGTCAGTGCATCAGAAGGGATGTAGCTCGGTGGTTAGAGCATGTGCTGTCAGTGCATCAGAAGATGGGTGGAGCTCGGTGGTTAAGCACATTAGCATGCAGATCAAGAAGTCTCAGGTTCAAATCCCCTATTGTAAGTCACTTGGAGAATTATTAAAAGATTATTGTTATTATTATTGTCCATAACAACAGTTACTGATCATAAAGCTGTACTGTAAATAATGTAGCTGAAGGAAACAGTGATCACAGTACCATACAGGCGATGGATACAGGGAGCTACGCCCCTCAGCGTCGATCAGAGACAGGTGGAGCAGGATGCTGGATGATTGGAAGGGTGGAGGATCCGGAGGGTTCCCCTTCTCACAGAAAAGGACAGTTTTTCCCCCCCGACAAGTCATTGGGTTCCATGCTGCCAGGCAGTCACGATACTGACATTTCCTGCAGCGATCGCTCTCCTCGTCTCGCCGCTCTCCCCTGCACGCCTCTCTCTCTGCGATCGCTCTCCTCGTCTCGCCGCTCTCCCCTGCACGCCTCTCTCTCTGCGATCGCTCTCCTCGTCTCGCCGCTCTCCCCTGCACGCCTCTCTCTCTGCGATCGCTCTCCTCGTCTCGCCGCTCTCCCCTGCACGCCTCTCTCTCTGCGATCGCTCTCCTCGTCTCGCCGCTCTCCCCTGCACGCCTCTCTCTCTGCGTGTCCTGGGGGCGTGGGAAACAACACGCAGACCAAGGGCAACGAGCAGACGTGGAGATGAGATGAGTAGTTATGACGTGCTGAATGATGCGTGATCTCTGCGCTGCGCTTGCTCTCTGTCATTCAAGCGTGTGTGCGTGTGTTTGTGCATGTGTGCGTATGTTTGTGTGAATGGGTGTTAAAGAAAGAGCTAATTCCAGTGTGTGTGTGTGTGTGTGTGTGTTTTGTAGGGGTCCATATGTTGAGGAACTGCAGGGGGGGGTGTGTGTGCGTGTAAACGTGTGTGTGAGAGTGTCAAAGTAAGAGATAGCTGCAGCAGCGTTCAAGTTCAAGTCTTTTATTTGTCAGGTACACAGAACAACACAAGGTTAGACTGGGCACTGAAATTCTTAAGACAAGACAACGCAAGCACCTGGCATGACATAACATATAAGTACACGGAACATAATGTACATCTAAAGAGAGAGACACACACACACACACACAGCGTGTGTGTGTGTGTGTGTGGGGGGGGGGGGTCCCGGGGTGAGGAGAGAGGAGAACAGGTAACCAGGCGAGTTAAGGGCTGATTCATGGCGCTCTGCAGGTGATAACTCATTTCCTGCTCCGTTTCCTGTCTGTGTGAAGGCGTCTCTCTGTAATGTCCTTGACAGGCTGGGAGGCACAGCCGAGTCTCCGGTCTGAAGACAGACCTTTTCTGGATCCAACTTCTGAATCAGACCTCGTCAATTACACCTTCCCTGGCAAGCCAATCGTCACATCTAATAAAGCACAGTTTTCAGATTCTTGCAATGGGAATGTTCTTGTCATTGAGACATCATTGCGAATGAGAAGATGGTGTTTGAAGTTAGAGGAATGATACTGGATGCTTTTCAGTGGCACAGTCGCTGAATGGGATGAAAAGGCAGGTAGCATTTTCACAATATTTATCCCCCAATCTCCCAACAAGAAGCTATGACAACATTGTGAAGCTGATCTGTAATTACTATTCTCCTCACAAGCCAAAGCCTTTTTCTCTGAGGGAAACAGTAAGACTGAACTCTCTCTGGGGTCAAATCCTCCACAGTTCACAGTAGTCGAGGAGAAGCCAGCTTTTGGCAGAGCGGTTTTATTTGTCTTAATTAATAACTGATTTAAATATATTTGTAATTCAAACAGGCTGGCCCTCAGTGGTAAACTGTGCTGTCACGCCTGCAGGGCCCTGAGGCTCTGCAGCTGTTATCAACTAAACACACACCTCAACAGATAGGTGTGTGTGTGTGTGTGTGTGAGAGCTTGTGTGTGTGTGTGTGTGAGCTCCTGTGTGTGTGAGCTTGTGTGTGTGTGAGCTAGTGTGTGTGTGAGCTTGTGTGTGTGAGCTCCTGTGTGTGTGAGCTTGTGTGTGTGTGAGCTTGTGTGTGTGTGAGCTTGTGTGTGTGTGTGAGCTCCTGTGTGTGTGAGCTTGTGTGTGTGTGAGCTTGTGTGTGTGTGAGCTTGTGTGTGTGTGTGTGTGTGTGAGCTCCTGTGTGTGTGTGAGCTCCTTGTGTGTGTGAGCTTGTGTGTGTGTGTGTTCCCCTAGTTGCCCCCAGGTCTTCCTGTGTTTGATCTGTGTCGTAGGTACATGTGAGGTTTGATCTGGGAGCTGTGTCGTAGGTACATGTGAGGTTTGATCTGGGAGCTGTGTCGTAGGTACATGTGAGGTTTGTCCTCATAGAGATTCCACAGCGTCCTCCAGAGCGCTGGACAGTTCTACACACCTGGAGAGACTCAGAGAGAAGAAGCGCTGGTCTGACACTCAGCCAGTAAACTCTCTCTCTCTCTCTCTGGACTGTGAGCAGAGAGACTCTCTCTCTCTCTCTCTGGACTGTGAGCAGAGAGACTCTCTCTCTCTCTCTCTGGACTGTGAGCAGAGAGACTCTCTCTCTCTCTCTCTGGACTGTGAGCAGAGAGACTCTCTCTCTCTCTGGACGGCAGCCTGCTCTGAACGCAGGTCACACCTCGGAGGAGAGTGTGTGAGAGAGAAACATTGGCTTTACGACTCTTTGACGCAGGGTCGACTTTTTTAATGGCCACGTCTTTACGCCTCTGCCCCGTACACACACACACACACACACTCACACACACTCACACACACACAAACACTCACACGATTCCAGTTACTCCCAGAAGTCCATGTATCAGTGCAGTGTGTAGTTTCTCAGCATGTTCAGGGAGGAGGCTGCTGATGATCGGCCTAATGGCCCACCATCGATTTCCTCTCCTTAATCTGACACTTATTTATGGCTTCTGCTTGAGAAAGAAAGACACAAAAAGAGAGAGACTAGAGAGGAGGGGAGAGATTGGGGATGATAGAGAGAGAGACTAGAGAGGAGGGGAGAGAGACATTGGGGATGACAGAGAGAGACTAGAGAGGAGGGGAGAGAGACATTGGGGATGACAGAGAGAGACTAGAGAGGAGGGGAGACATTGGGGATGACAGAGAAAGAGAGAGACCTACACAAGTGGTCATCAGTCAGACAGACAGACAGACAGACAGACAGACAGATAGACAGACAGGAAGGTAGACAGACAGGCAGACAGACAGACAGGCAGACAGGTAGACAGACAGGCAGGCAGGCAGGCAGGCAGACCTGTCCATATACTGTGAAGATTTTTGTTAAATAAAAAGATTTCCTGCCCAAGCAAGAGATACTTTAGATAGCACATATCACTGCTGACCTTTTCCTGCAGTGGGCATGCTCTGTGTGTGTGTGTGTGAGAGAGAGACAGAGAGAGAGAGAAAGAGAGAAAGAGAGAAAGAGAGAAAGAGAGAAAGAGAGAAAGAGAGAAAGAGAGAGAGAAAGAGTGTGTGTGTGTGTGAGAGAGATCTACTGAGATCAAACTGGTCTCATTCCAGTAGAATAGTACAGAATGTTCTGTTTAGATATAGGCCATGATTGTGCCTGCTGTGTGTGTGTGAGAAAGAGTTTGGTAGAGAGAGAGACACAGAAAGAGAGAGAAAGAAAGAGAGAGAGACAGAGAGAGAGACCGGAGACAGTTCTGTACGTTAGTGAGTGTACGAGTTAGTGAGTAGTAGTACAAGGCAGGCCTGCATACATCAACGTTAGTTTGAATGACCCCTAAAAGCTTGCAGGAGGTGATACAATATTTAGACAGCCCAGTCCAATCTCCATCTGTCATATCTCCATCTGCTACCCCGCAAACTCTGTCCGAACGGAGGGATTGAAAAGCAAGATAGGCCAGCTGTATGCATTTAGAGGTATGGCACAGGGTGGAACCCCCCCCCCTGCCCCTCGCACACACCCCCCCCCCCCCCCCGCCCCCACCCCCCCTCTGCCCCTGCCAATTTGTCAGCTTGGACATGGACCCAGACGGACATGGACCCAGACGAACAGGACCGCTCCTGTCTGGAGCCTCATCGGGGGCTCACGCTCTCACAGCCTCCGTCTTTACTGCAGCAGCTCTGAGCAGGTCTGCTTGGACAGAACGGACTTGAATAAATACACAGCCTGTCACTTTATTGGGCCTTTTAGTGTTTGGTTTTTTGTTGCGGAGCACCTGGAAACATGTTCCTGAGGAGGGAGTACGCCGGCCAGATCGTCCGTGCAAGGCTGTCTGCACACTGAGAGACCAAGAACATACATAAAAACACTTCTAAAAAGTTCATCGGGCCTATTTCATATGATTTATTGTTACCTGTATTTTTTGAGGTGAGGGCCTGGGGGGAGGATAAGTAATTGAAATGCAAACTTTTCCACTGATTAGACATTGTTTCCGGTTCTCGTGTTTACATTTAGTCATTTAGCAGACGCTCTTATCCAGAGCGACTTACAGTAAGTACAGGGACATTCTCCCAGAGGCAAGTAGGGTGAAGTGCCTTGCCCAAGGACACAACGTCATTCATCACAGGCCAGGAATCGAACCGGCAACCTTCTGATGACTAGCCCGCTTCCTTAACCGCTCAGCCACCTGACTCCCTACTGTTTGAATGATAACTGCATGCTGATCTCCATTCAGATGTTGTTGTGGAGACTGTTTATGGTAGCTGACTGAGGACACTTCCTCCAGTATCAGACAGACCTGAGGACTGTTCTTCTGGCCACATGAGGCTGTTCAGCTGAACGAGAGCCGCGTTTGTACGCTAGCATGAACACACAGCGTCACCACCGCCTCACACACTGTGTGTGTGTGTTTATCTGAATGTGTTTGAGTGTGTGTGTGTTCATCTGAGTGTGTGTGTTTATCTGAATGTGTTTGAGTGTGTGTGTGTTCATCCGAGTGTGTGTGTTTATCTGCTGTGTGTGTGTTTATCTGCTGTGTGTGTGTATGACATTTCTGCTGAGTGCTGGTCACCCATGGTGGTTAGTAGTAACCCAGGTGACAGGAATGCTGACCCAGGTGTGACCACAACGCTGACTCCTTTGTTTGCAGTGTGTGTGTGTGTGCGTGTGCATGCGTGCGTGTGTGTGTTTGTTCACAACCTGTATTAGATCAACAATCTTGGCATGTCTCCGGGACATTTTTCATGTTCTTATCTTTGTGGTTTGTGGGTCAGTAGACACACACACACCATCACTCACACACACACTATGAACTATGTGTATAGGAGATGAGATGGTGAAGAGGAGGAGAGGGAGAGGAGTTAGAGAGGAGAGGAGTAGGAGATGAGATGGTGAAGAGGAGGAGAGCATGGTTGGTGTTTGGCTCGTCCATCCTGATGACAGCAGAATTGAGACAAGAACAGACCAGGTGTTTTATCTGAGGATGACTGCGTCGTATCCAGGTGAGGCGGCTGTCAATCATCCGTGTGGCCCCGCCTCCTCCCACGAGCTCAGGCTGAACAAAAACAACTTTATCGATTTCACATGTTGACGAGTGTAAACAAAGTGAAAGCCGACAGGATGAACGTATTTCCCTCTTAGGAAGGGGCAGGAGAAGAGATGGAGTCATACTCACACCAAATGAAATGATGGGTTATTCTTGGACGGCGTTACGGGGCTTCACGGGTGAGTGCCTCCGCCCAGGACAGCCTGTTCCAGGAGCTGCTATTTACTGGTGGGAAAAACAATCTAAGTGGGCGGAGAACTGAGAAGGGATCATTGATTCTGGCATGTGAGAGAACAAGCTGCGATGCTAGGTGTTGCCAGGCTAGCTGTCAGTGAGATGTGCTGCATCACTGGCAACACCTAGCATCGCAGCTTGTTAGCAGTGAAGCTAACACCGCTGCTGTAAATAGCAGATAATGGAGGGTTTTTTTCTCCTTTTGTCCTGTGTGTTTAAAGAACATCGTGTGCATGTCTTTCCTCTCAGAGTTCAGGGTTCTCCTGTGGGACCAAGAAGCAAAAGAAACTCCGAAGCCAGGAGGGGAGAACGGAAACTCCTGTTCTCCTGCTTGTTCTGAAAGAAGGAAAATACATTTCTCTCACATTTTCTTTGTGAATGGACCTCTCAACTCTTGTCTCTCTCTGTGTGTCTCTCCTCTTCTGCGCCGGGCATGTCTAGTTCCTGAGAGTGTGTAGAGGTGCAGGTGGTAGAGGAGGTTGGGTTCTCTGGTAGAGGAGGTCTGCTGTGTGTTATCCCAGCGTCCTGTGTCATAGTTTAACCTGTTCGCGTGTTCATTAGCCTCACCCCTGTGGTCCTCCCATCTCTCTGCATTAGTCCTGACAGTAATGACCAGCCGAGCTGTGGGGGGGCTGGGGAGGCTGGGGAGGCTGGGGGGATGGGGGCTGGGGAGGCTGGGGGGATGGGGGCCTGGGGGCACCTAACTAAATGGAAACATGCTCTAATGTTGTTTCAACTCCTTCTCTCTTTCCTTCCCTCTCTACTGTTCTACCCCCCTTACTCACCCCCGTCTACCCCCAAACCCCCCTTCCTTCCATTACTTATGCTCTCTACCCCCTTCTCCCTCTCTCTTCCTCTCCCCCTCTCCCTCTCTCTTCCTCTCTCTCTCTAGCCCCCTCTCCCTCTCTCTTCCTCTATCTCTCTCTAGACCCCTCTCCCTCTCTCTTCCTCTATCTCTCTCTAGCCCCCTCTCCCTCTCTCTTCCTCTCCCCCTCTCCCTCTCTCTTCCTCTATTTCTCTCTAGCCCCCTCTCCCTCTCTCTTCCTCTCTCTCTCTACGCACCTCTCCCTCCCCCCCCCCCACTTGCCTGTTTAAGTAAGGTTAGGTTTCCAGCAGGTTTCCAGAGTGTTTGTAGATGTAATTTTCTCGCTATGTGTTAAGGAGTTGAGGAAAAAGACAAATTCTCTCCCCTTCTGCTATCAGCAAGCGCGGGGAGGGGGGGGAGGGCGGGCAGTGGGGAAAGGGATGGGGAGGGGTATCATGAACACTGGCCATCATGTGATCCCCCCCCCCCCCCCCCCCCAAACGCGGGTCTCTGTTTGTGTTTCTGCTGATATCAGAACTATTCTGCAGATTCAAGTTATTCATGAAGGATTGAGCTCCAGGGGTTCCTGGAGGGGGGGGGGGGGGGCGGGGGGGAGGGGGGGGGGGATACATGGGTTCTGCTGTGTGATTCCTGACTGGCCTGCGGAGATAAGAACCCAAAATAAATCTCCTCCCTCCAAATGGGTTCCAGTGACACGGTGAGTAGAGAGGTTCTGGTTGGCTGGCTGGATGACGGCCGCATCACCACTCTCCCCACATCACTGACCAGCAGATAACGTCTGGATTAGAGACACACTGTTTGACACACACACACAGAGGTACACACACACACAGAGGTACACACACACAGAGGTACACACACACAGAGGTACACACACACAGAGGTACACACACACACAGATGTACACACACAAAGAGGTACACACACATATGTACACACACAGATGTACACACACACACACAGACAGACAAATACACAGACAGACACACACACGGACGTACACACACACACAGGCATACACTTACAGGTGTGTATACACACACACATACACACTGCTAAGCCCAAAGCATCCACTCTCATCATCTCTTAATGCACTCCTCCTTTTTTACATCTATTTGAAATCTTGTCAGATATCATTATTCTAGCTAAAACCCCTCCAGCTCATGTCCAGTTCCTAAAAGGTTTCAGGGAAGGACAAAAACAGGGAGGACAGAGAGAGAGAGAGGAGAGAGAGAGAGAGAGAGAGAGCAGAGAGAGAGAGAGAGAGCAGAGGAAGAGAGAGAGTACATTTCAAACATCTCCCTCATATAGTGGCCATGGGTGATCAGGAATGTCTCTATTCTCAGTCATGTCGACATCGCTAACTCCCTCCGTCCGTACAGATTCAAACTAAAGTAACAAGCTTGGCTTGAGTAAGGAGTGGAAAGTACAAATATTTGTGTAAAAAGAGCGAAAGTTGGCAGGAAAATAGTGTAAAGTACTGATACCATAAATATCTACTTAACAAGTAACAAAGTACAGTACAGTAACAAGATCTTTTTACTTTGTTACTTCCCATCTCTGGATTTGTCAAACAGGAATTCTCAGTATTTGTCGACATCAAACAGCTTACTGAACACCCTCCCCCGTCATCTAAATGACGGAGTGATTAAACGCCTGTCGTGACATGCTTGCACAGAGGACAGGGGGTGTTATCGCTATGCCAACCAACTGGTCACCCAGTCACGCCACCTCACACTCTGCTTCAATCTGGGAAGCATATGGCATCATATGGTGTCCTTATTATCGCACGCCAACTCCGGTTCACTGTCCAATAACGCTCTCTCTCAGATCTGAGGAGATGCCATCTGTGGAGCCATGGATCAGGATCAGGAGAGAAGTCAGCCTTCAACAGCAAGCCCTGCCAGGCTTTATATATGGAGACCATGTGTACCAGAGAGAGGAGAGAGAAGGAGAGAGAGAGAGGAGAGAAGAGAAGAGAGAGAGGAGAGAAGAGTGAGGAGAGAGAGGAGAGAAGAGAGAGAGGAGAGAGAAGGAGAGAGAAGAGAGGGGGAGGAGAGAGTAGAGAAGAGAAGAGAGAGAGGAGAGAGAGAAGAGAGGGGGAGGAGAGAGGGGAGAAGATATAAAGGAGAGAGAGGGGAGAGAGAAGAGAGGGGGAGGAGAGAGGGGAGAAGATATAAAGGAGAGAGAGGGTGAGAGAGAAGAGAGGGGAGAGAGGATGAGTTCAGCTGGTTTAGAAAGAGACTAGAGAAACCTAACCGTCATTAGGTTGTTGAGTCAGAGTTTGGCTCTTAGTGATCTTCACTAACAAGAGAGAAGCTCTTTGTGTTTGTTGGTGTTAATATGGTCTAATATGGTGTCGTTAATCAGCTGGCGTGATAGTGAGAGAGACAGGAAATGAGATCTACACACACTCTCTACTCTCTCCTGTGTGTGTGTGTGTATTTATATGTATATTTTTACTGTATACGTGAGTGTGTGTGTGTCTGTGAGTGTACACGTGTGTGTGTGTGCATGTGTGTGTGTGTGTGTGCGTGTGCATGTGTGTGCATGTGTGTGTGTGTGTGTGTGTGTGTGTGTGTGCGTGCGTGTGTGTGTGTGTGTGTGTGCATGTGTGTGTGTGTGTGCATGTGTGTGTGTGTGTGTGTGTGTGTGCATGTGCGTGTGTGTGTGTGCGTGTGTGTGTGTGTGTGTGTGTGTGCATGTGAGTGTGTGTGTGCATGTGTGTGTGTGTGCATGCGTGTGTGTGTGTGTGTGTACAGAACACATGGTGAGAGTGGATCTTTTAATCCACTCATATCGTTAAGTAGAACACACCCATTTTAACTACTTTAATTCATCAACAGCAATCTTTCTATCCCTCCATCCTCCCTCCATCTCTCCCTCCATTTCTCCATCCATCTCTTCCTTCTTTAATGTTGCGTTGGAGTTGAGATATTGTTAATGTGTGTGTGTGTGTGTCACACCACTCCATGACAGTTGTTTGTGTCTGTGAGTGAACCAGCGTCCCGTAACCATGGTGACCTCGAGTCTCGTAACTATGGCCCCGAGGGGGATAATTAGTTGCTGTCATGTCCGCTCCCATCCCCTCGACCAATCATCTGTCTGGCCTGCTTCTCATGAGGACAAACTCTGACTGTAACGCTAATATACATCCAAACACGCTCACTGTTCCCCAGGTGCTCTCTGTCTACCTCTCTCTCCCTCTCCTAGCTCTCTCTCTCCTATCTCCTTTCCTGTGTCGTCCTCTCTCTCTCTTTCCCTCTCCTCTCTCTCTCTCTCTCTCTCTCTCTCTCTCTCTCTCTCTCTCTCTCTCTCTCTCTCTCTCAATCTCTCTTCTCTCCCTTCTATCTCTCCTCTCCCCTCTCTTCTCATCTCTGTCCATATCTCTCCCCTCTCTCCCCTCTCCCCTCTCTCCTCATCTCTGTCCATATCTCTCCCCTCTCTCCTCTCTCCTCCTCTTCCATATCTCTCCCTCTCTCTCTCTTCATCTCTGTCCATATCTCTCCCCTCTCTCCTCTCCTCTCCTCATCTCTTTCCTTTCCTTCTCTCTCTCTCCTCTCATCTAATGTCCCATCGTGTTCTCTTGTTCGCTCTCCTCCACGCTCGTCAGGGAAACAACCACAATTAACTATTCATTTGTTTTCGTCCTCCTCCTAGCTGCCAACGTCTCTCTGCTGGTGCGTCTGTGTTCTGAGCGTGCTGTTGAACAAGGCTGAGTAGAGCAACGGTTCTGAAGGAGCAGAATAATCTCTGCTTCACATCCTCGTAGGCTTGTCTCTCGACTTCTCTCCTGCAGAACAATAACACACTGAGAGTACAACAATGCCAATATATTTGACTGCATTTGTTCCTAAATGGCTATTTGATAAACAGACTGTTTAGGCGGTAATTTTGCGTTCCGGCAGGGGAATTATTCGGTGTTGTCAATCACGCTTGACAAGATACGGAAGAGGGTCTGTCAATGCAAATTTCCAAATGCCTGAAATCAGTTTCGATCAGGAATATATTTGTGTTCATTTGTTTGTGGTGGCTGTCAGTTCAGTGCGTACTGTCACAACAACATGTCATTTGATTAGTCAAGCGTAAATACATTTATATGACAATAGATTTTTTTCTGTCTCTCCCTTTCTCCTCTCTCTCTCCATCCTCGAGTTTAGTGTTGTCATCACCTTGAGGAGTGGTGAACATGACTGACTGATATAACCACAGCTTCCTGTTCTCCCTGACTGATATAACCACAGCTTCCTGTTCTCCCTGACTGATATAACCACAGCTTCCTGTTCTCCCTGACTAATATAACCACAGCTTCCTGTTCTCCCTGACTGATATAACCACAGCTTCCTGTTCTCCCTGACTGATATAACCACAGCTTCCTGTTCTCCCTGACTAATATAACCACAGCTTCCTGTTCTCCCTGACTGATATAACCACAGCTTCCTGTTCTCCCTGACTGATATAACCACAGCTTCCTGTTCTCCCTGACTGATATAACCACAGCTTCCTGTTCTCCCTGACTGATATAACCACAGCTTCCTGTTCTCCCTGACTGATATAACCACAGCTTCCTGTTCTCCCTGACTAATATAACCACAGCTTCCTGTTCTCCCCGTCCAACCATCTCCTGTGTTGTTCAACTAGTTACAGCTTGAAAAACACACGCTTTTGGTTTTCTGATGGAAAACAAAACGCTTGTTTTAATCAAACCTGCCTTCTACCTGGGTCCGCCTCAAATAAAACCCTCTTGTCCTTCTCAGTCCTGTGAACACGGTTTTCTCTCCCTCCGATTGAACTGCTTCTTTTCTGGTATCAAAGGAAATGATCCGCCGGCCTCTCCCAGGTAAACACACCTGCTCTGGTCCATGACATCACACCTGCTCTGGTGCATGACATCACACCTGCTCTGGTCCATGACATCACACCTGCTCTGGTCCATGACATCACATCTGCTCTGGTGCATGACATCACACCTGCTCTGGTGCATGACATCACACCTGCTCTGGTCCATGACATCACACCTGCTCTGGTCCATGACATCACACCTGCTCTGGTCCATGACATCACACCTGCTCTGGTCCATGACATCACACACCCCTTCCCCAGGGACATCTCGTAACCCTAACCCTCATCCAGCCCCTCTGAGGGGCACAACCTCCCTCCCTCCTCTCTCCCCCCTCCCCCCAAGATGAGTGAGCTCCTGGCAGCGTGAGGTTTGCGACCCTCCCCTCCCTGACCCCTCCCTGACCCCTCCTTGACCCCTCTCTGACCCCTCTGGCAGCGACAGCGGGCTTTATTTCTGCCTCTCTTGCTGTTGTTTTTATTATTACTTAATTTTTTCGGCATGAAGATGCATTTACAGGTCGCTGTCTGTTATTCTTCCTCTCCTGGGTGAGGAGGGGGGGGGGGGGGGTGAGGGGGGGGGAGGGAGAGGGAGGGGGGAGGGGAAGAACTGAGACTGACCTTGGAGCACAGAGATGCCACCTGAATGCTAATCGTCTGATGTTGTAGTCTGGGGATGAGGTAAACACCAACATCAGTCTTCCTGATCTGAGAGAAGCACAACAAACTAACTAACTACAGACACAATCTGAGGTTCCTGAACTTTCTGTTTTACTTTAAATTGCCTTTTTCAGATCATTCTTTAACCTCGGGTAGAAATAACAAACACAGAAATATTGTGTTCATTTAGCACACACTTCAGTCCAAAACTATGGACAGTGTAGTGAGTGATGGAAGTGATCAGGAAGTTGGAGTGATGGAGGACGTTTTGATCTGCGGTTAAATGTTCTAACCACTAAGCTATACTCTCCCCCTACATATCATGGAGAAGCAAATTATGTCCTCAAAAACAGCATGTTTCAGTCATCTAAGTGCTTGTTAGGGTAGTTGGGTGGCCTGACTGGCTCGCTTGGAGAGAGAGAGACAGAGAGAGAGACATAGAGACAGAGAGAGAGAGAGAGAGAGAGAGAGAGAGAGAGAGAGAGAGAGAGACAGAGAGAGAGAGAGAGAGAGAGACAGAGAGAGAGAGAGAGAGAGAGAGAGAGAGAGAGAGAGAGAGACAGAGAGAGAGAGAGAGAGAGGAGAGAGAGAGAGAGAGAGAGAGACAGAGAGAGAGAGAGAGAGAGAGAGAGAGAGAGAGAGAGAGGACATAGAGAGAGAGAGACAGAGAGACATAGAGAGAGAGAGACAGAGAGACAGAGAGAGAGAGAGAGAGAGAGAGAGAGAGAGAGACAGAGAGAGAGAGAGAGAGAGACAGGAGAGAGAGAGACATAGAGAGAGAGAGAGAGAGAGAGAGAGAGAGAGAGAGAGAGAGAGAGAGAGGGAGAGAGAGAGAGAGAGAGAGAGAGAGAGAGAGAGACATAGAGAGAGAGAGAGAGACAGAGAGAGAGACGGGTGTGAATCATCTCTCTCAGCGCTATTGTTTCTGTCACTCCTCGCACGCCAGCGGCTAATCTCGCAAAAACGCGCTAACCTTTTGTCGCACCAGGCACTAATGACGGCTTTAATGTCACGTTATTGCTCGGGGAAGGGAGGAGGAGAGAGGCCTCAACAAAAGGCCTGAAGTGGAATAATTACAACAGGTGCAATTATGAGTGACACCAGGCCGATTAAAACGGTGGCTGAACATCTCAGCCGAGACTGCGTACACATCATTACAAGATGTTGGAGGTGTTCTCTGATTAGCTTCATGGATCTAAGCGATATAGGATCAGTGTTCACCTGTGGTCTCCTACTCCCAGCTATCTGTGGGCACAAATTGTCAGCGTTGCTTTCAACTTGTCCTCTTACAGGGTTCAGATGGGTGAAGAATGTACAGGTCAAAAGCTTGTCATGGCTTCAGCCAAACCAAGCCCCGTTCTTTTAATTTCAAAGATTCCGCTTTTTTCAATGATGGTGCTAAACGACAGTTTGAAACCCCGCTCCTACGCTTCTTAAACGCAGCTTGGTCTTTGCGTGTGTCGAAGCGTGATCTCACGCACGACCAGGCCTGAAGCTTCATTCCACAGACCGTTTAAGCACCGCGAACAAACTGCAGTCCTGCATCAACACGTCGAGGGGTTGAATTATCGATTATAACGGACCCAGCACTGGAATTACAGTCCCCTCTCCTGCCTCCTCCTCCTCCTCCTCCTCCTCCTCCTCCTCCAGGCTCCAGGCAGCAATGACTCCTCTGGTGGGCAGAGGGAGCGCCCACCAGGAGGCAGGATGAAGTCCCAGAGCCGAGAGCTTAAGTGAGGGCCAGGCACATAAAGCAGCAACGTTTAGACGGAGCTTGTTAAGTATAAAGGTGAGGAGCTTCTCCTGTCTGTGTGAGAGAGGAGGAGAGAGGAGGAGAGGAGGAGGAGGAGAGAGGAGGAGAGAGAGGAGGAGAGAGAGGGATGAGCATGCCATGGAGGGAAAGAAAGAGCCTGGTGGAGAGGGAATGAAGGAGGAGTGGAAAATGTGTTTGGTGGAGCGTAAAATTAGCAATTACATTGGGTGTCATCAGTAATAACTATTTCAAGCTGGATCTGAGGGTTAATGTTGAACACTGGGACTGTAAATCACACGTTACACCTGTGCTCGGTCGAGCGAGCGAGGTAAGGCTGCGATATGGAGAGCGCAGCGCCCGCGCGGCGATAAGCCAAGATGGCCGCCATCTGCTGGAAAAGCTTTCAGAGGCAATTTAATTTTTAAGACCCATATG
>CM042879.1:8001388-8006388 GCA_023658055.1 Thaleichthys pacificus | reverse complement strand
TCCAGATATGAAGAATCGTCTCTAACGTCCTGACCTTTGACTCTTGAACTTCCTCGTCCTTCCTCCCCATCCATCCTTGTCCTCCTCTCATCCTTGTCCTCCTCTCATCCTCTCATCCTTTCATCCTCCTCGTCCCTGACGGAACACACTTCCCCCTAGTATGGCTTCCCTAACCCTGTGACTGGCCTCACACACACACACCCTGGACACACACACACACCCTGGACACACACACACCCTGGACACACACACACACACCCCCTGGACACACACACACACACACACCCTGGACACACACACACCCTGGACACACACACACACACACCCTGGACACACACACACACACCCTGGACACACACACACCCTGGACACACACACACACACACCCTGGACACACACACACACACCCTGGACACACACACACCCTGGACACACACACACACCCTGGACACACACAGACCCTGGACACACACACACACACACCCTGGACACACACACACACACACCCTGGACACACACACACACACACACCCTGGACACACACACACACACACACCCTGGACACACACACACCCTGGACACACACACACCCCCTGGACACTGGCTTGTGTCTCAAGCAGCATCCTGCCGTCTCCCCTCAGGACTCCTCGTGGTGGGTGACCTCAGGGAAAGGTCACGCACCTGAAGAAACAAAACCCCCCTAAACTGTTCTCCTGACCGGGGCTGGTCCCAGGGGGGTGGGGGGAGAGGGGAAGGGGGATGCAGGGGAGGAGTCAGTCAGAAAGACAGAGAGAAACAGAGACAGAGACATTTAGATACAGAGAGATATCTATCTATCCATCCATCCATCTCTCCTCCTCTTCCCCCCTCCTCCTCCTCCTCCTCCCCCCCCTCCTCCTCCCCCCCTCCTCCCTCCCTCCACCCCCCTCCTCTTCCCCCCTCCTCCTCCTCCCCCCCTCCTCCCTCCCTCCTCCTCTCCTCCCATCTCTTGTTTCATTCCTGCAGGATCGGGGCTAATTGAGGCTTTCAGCCAGAGTCTCTCCCTGTCAGACCTACCTGAGGCAGGCAGGAGCAACAGAGGAGAGAGCAGCTGTAATTTTCCATCTGTGGTTCCAACTGAACAACCCTCTGTTGTGATTAAAGTAACAAGATGTTTCATTGACCTGTCTGCTTCGCTCCAGGGTCTGTCGACGAGAAATATGTCAACTCGCTCCCTCCCAAATTGGTTTTGTTTTGATTCTCTTGTTGACAAGAAGACCAATAAGACGATTATTGTTATTATTGTTGTATGAATATTATGTATGATTGCTAGTGTGGTTTCCAGGCCTGTTTTGTGTGGCAGACCTGAGCTTGACAGATTAACTTATCTGGGATCGATTGATCTTGTCTGTCCTATACAAACCAATGGGCTTGTTTAAAAAAAAAAAAGAACTTTGATGCAGGTGTGTGTTTGTGTCCCCCCGTGTGTGTGAGTTTGTGTGTGAGTGTTTTAGATTGAGTGTGAGAGTGGGTGTGTCTGTGATCTCTTTCAAAGGGCGATTAGCATTTCTGCCATATTAGCAAAAGCTACTTAAATATCTCTCTTCTCTGACTCCCCTTCATAACTCCCAGCTTACACGCAGCTTACTGGGAGCCTGGGAGGGAGAGATGGACTCAATGTGCTCTCACTCAAGATTACGGGATTTCATAGTGAACGTGACCCTCCCTGGTGTTCAGAGGAATGCGCAGACGATGCCTTGAGTGTGTGTGTGTGTGTGTGTGTGTGTGTGTGTGTGTGTGTGTGTGTGTGTGTGTGTGTGTGCTTGTACGAGTGTTTCAGTTAGGGCTGTTCTGTGAGTATCGCTGTGGTGTTGTAAATAAAGAAGTATCCAGTCGCAGATATAGAGAAGACCAGGACTCCCATCTTCAGAGACCTACTGTACCCCACATGAGCTCTCTCTATGAAGATAAATGGATTCACACTAACACTAACTTATTGTTCTGCATATTCAATTCCATTTGAATTATTTACCAGATGGCTCATTATAGCAACAGTACAGTTTATAGTAATATATGTAATAAATACACACAGCTATGCAGCCCTGGGGGACAAATCCTGTCTGACACACACACACACACGAACGCACAGACTCACACACACACACACACACACGCTTAAACACACAAACTATACATGCAAGCATGCTTACACACACACATAAACACAGAACGGTGGCATTAGCAATGATCATATTTCCCCAGCTGAGGGTAGCCACACATTACTAGATCTCAGACACAAAGGCGTTCATGTTCATCTCTCTGTGTGTCAGACATCTTTGATCTTGACCGATCTTGATTCCAGACCCTTGATTCCAGACCCTTGATTCCAGACCCTTGATTCCAGACCCTTGATTCCAGACCCTACCTACTTGGTCTGGAATCGCCCCGAGTGTTTCAAACCATAAACAAATCAGAAAACCAGATAATACCTCACTGGACTACTGAACACTATCGATCTCTTACCCGTCTGGAATCTGAAAGGTGGCAGGGGGGGGAGGTGAGGTGTGTGTGTGAAGGGTGTGTGTGGGTGTGAGAAAGAGGTGTGTGTGTGTGGGGGGGGGGGGTGTTCAGCATGTGGAGAAAGCCTGCTGGATTTGAAGACTCAGCCTCGGAGCGTGAGCATCATTTTCTTTTCATGTGATGGAGTGTTTCATGGGCGAGCGCCTGGACTGAGAAAAGGAGGTTTGACCCAGCGGGTATCAAGACACGACGCAGGCGATAACAGATGGAGGTTAGGGAAGATCAGGAGAGCATCCTGATTGGTCTGCTCGTTCACAGAAGCTAGAGTATGGAGGATCCTGATTGGTCTGCTTCTTCAAACACAGAAGCTAGAGTATGGAGGATCCTGATTGGTCTGCTCGTTCACAGAAGCTAGAGTATGGAGGATCCTGATTGGTCAGAATGGAATATTGTGGAGAAGATGGAGATGGATCTGTGATGATGAGGAGTGTTTAAACGGTCCCCCCGACTGAAGATGGCAGAGGACTGGACGGTGTCTGGACTGGAACAGATCCTTGAACACTGCAGAGAGCCGTCAGAAATAATAATGATTTACCCTCCTCCTCTTTAAATCAGAACACTGGCCGGTAGCTTGAGGCACAGACAAATATTCACCAGAGAAAGATGTTTAGCTGTCAGACCCGGGACACAGGCGGACTGGCTGAGTGTGAGAGCTCAAGTAAGAATAATTAATAAATCCACTGCTGCACACTCTCACACACATACATACACACACACACATACACACACACATGCACATACACATGCACAGATATGTAAAAATATGTTTGAGGCAGTGAGGTATGGAATGAGCTGAGCGTGTGTGTGTGTGTGTGTGTGTGTGTGTGACAGGAGAGGATGTTAACAGCATCATCTAAAACAGTGACAGTCACCAGAATGAAGATGTCTGGAACACCTGCAACACTGTACTGAGCTCTGCCCCAAGATGGTGACTGTGTTCTGACATTGTACTGAGCTCTGCACCAAGATGGCGGCTGTGTTCTGACATTGTACTGAGCTCTGCACCAAGATGGCGACTGTGTTCTGACATTGTACTGAGCTCTGCACCAAGATGGCGGCTGTGTTCTGACATTGTACTGAGCTCTGCCCCAAGATGGCGGTTGTGTTCTGACATTGTACTGAGCTCTGCCCCAAGATGGTGGCTGTGTTCTGACATTGTACTGAGCTCTGCCCCAAGATGGCGGCTGTGTTCTGACATTGTACTGAGCTCTGCCCCAAGATGGCGGCTGTGTTCTGACAGTTAGACAGCTTGGGAGAGGCTGTCCAACACAGACACTTGGAGATACAGTTCACTTTGAAATGTGGTCATTTTTTTTCTTCCATCAGTACTCACACACACACACACACACACTCTCCTACACACACTCCTACATACACACACATTCCTACACACGCTCCTACCCACACACACACACACACACATTCCTACACACACACTCCTACACACACACAGCTCTCCAGTGTCTGAGATGGAGTGTAGAGACTGTGGTCTGGAAGCTTCTGTGGTGTCTGGATCTGGAGAATAAGACTCTCATTGATCCACGCTCATTTGAGACTGTGATTGACAGGCCCATCAGCCTATCACGGCCCTGTGGACAGGCCGGCAGTCATTTTCAGGTGTGATGGGTGGGGCGGGACAGGATATGACAGATTGACAGGCTGTCAATGAGCATCGGGGCGACGCTAAATTGGCTGAGCTTGTGTGTGTGTGTGTACCATGTGTCTACTGTGTGTGTGTGTGTGTGTGTGTGTGCCTGTACTGTGTGTGTGTGTGTCTACTGTACTGTGTGCGTGTGTCTATTGTGTGTGTGTGTACTATGTGTCTACTGTGTGTGTGTGTATGTGCCTGTACTGTGTGTGTGTGTGTGTGTACTGTGTGTGTGTCTACTGTACTGTACTGTGTGTGTGTGTGTGTGTGTACTGTGTGTGTGTCTACTGTGTGTGTACTGTGTGTATGTGTACTGTGTGTGTGTGTACTGTGTGTGTGTGTGTGTGTCAGAGCTGACTGCCTCTGTCAGTGCCTGAGTATGATAGGTGCATTAATTCCGTCTCTGCCCTTGTGGGAGGAGCCAGACTGACAGGCAGGTTCTTTACCTGTCAGAACTCTCAAGGTGTGATGGGTAATATGTAGGATGGCCTCCAACGCACACACACCCACACACATACACACACACATACACACACACCACACACATACATACACACACACACATACATACACACACACCCACACACATACATACACCCACACACACACACACATACACCCACACACACACACACATACACACACACACACATACACACACACACACATACACACACACACACACACACACTCTCTCTCTTCTTTTTACCCTCATGTGCCTTTAACTCCCATTTGCCACATCATCCCTTTATGACACATTTCCCCCTCTCTCTCCCCTCCCTCTCTCCCCCTT
>CM042879.1:7915749-8001288 GCA_023658055.1 Thaleichthys pacificus | reverse complement strand
TCTTCCATCACCTCCTCCTCTCCTCTCTCCACACCTTCATTAAGCCTATCGACCCAGCCTGCTTATTAAACACATTCATTACCAAGCACACACACACAACTCCACTCTACAGGATCCAACCACTGATGGTGGTGTGTCTCGCGAGAGGGGGTGATTGATATTATAGAGGTGGAGGACGGGAGGAGGGTGAGAGGGCAGGGAAGAGATGGAGGTGGATAGATTGGATGATGGAGAGATGGGTGTAAACACACACACACACACACTCTCTGACCTGCATCCATCATCAGTAATGAAGCCAGTGAGTAGGGATATTCACACTCTCAATCAACACCAGGACAGCACAGACACTAGAAGGGGGAGGGAGGGAGGGAGGGAGGGAGGGAGGGAGGGAGCGGAGGTAGGGGATGGAAGGGAGGGAGGCAGGAAGACGAGCAGGTGAAGGGAAAGGGAGAGTTAAGAGTGGCAGAGTCTAGAGTTATAGACCAAAAGAATGAAGAGAAATTGCACTCCTCCTCTCCTACCTCTCTCCAGCAGAGACAGAACAGATCTGTAAGACCAATGTTTATCTCTCTCTCACTCTCACACACACACACTCTTCTCACACACACAACCCCTGCACCTCTCTCGCATATAGATGATGTCATTGGCATCTGCTACCCTTCTAAAACAAAAGGAAAGCCATCATGAAAGACTAACGATGTACGGTTGCTGTGGTAGGGGCATGAATCATCCTGACACACACACACACACAGAGAAACACTCAGGTCCAGCGCTTGATTCAGACAAGACAGGGAGACCAATACAAAAAACACGCTAAACATACATGGATACACACCACACACGGTTAGAACTCTTCAAAAAGTGTGTTTTCTTGGCCAAAACAAAGTTGTGTTTTATGTGCCGGCGAGACACAAATAAGCTTGTCTGTTATGTTTCCACAAAGCATTTTCCCCCAGTATTAACCTGCCTTACGTTCTTCTTGCTGCGCTTGCTATCCTGACTAGCCTGTCCTACATCGCCCCTCTGCTGGCCACAGTCACACACTTCACAACGCTCGGCCCACCTGAAGACTCTCACCAAGACACATTTTGTTTTCTCCAAATTAAATAAACATCGATATTTCTGTTAAGAGAATGAAAAGAAAACCAGAAACTTTTCATCAAAACGCACGTCAATATTTCATCCTAAAACCATCAGACAAGCGGCATCAACTGTTCTGAGGACTTCAATGCCACGGGCCAACGACGCGATCGAACCGCCAAAAGGTGAAGAGACGATTGGTCGGCTAACAAATGGCCCATCAGTGTTCACCTGAGAGTCTCTCCTCTCGTCTCTCTGTTGCTCGGTCGATACACGAGCCTTGTCTTCCTGACTGGGTCTCTGCGGGCCACGCTGGAATCTGACAGAGTGATGGATCATAGAGTCCCATACCTGCTCACCACACATGACGATTTACAGAACCTCCTCTTTCTTCTCCCTCTCTCTCTCTCTCTCCCACCCCTCCCTCTCTCTCTCTCTCTCTCATCCACCCTCCCTCTCTCTCATCCTCTCTCTTCTCTCTCTCTCTCACCCCTCCCTCTCTCTCTCTCTCTCTCTCTCCACCCCGCCCTCTCTCTCTCTCTCCACCGCCTCCCTCTCTCATCACTCTCCTCCACCCCTCCCTCTCTCTCTCTACTCTCTCCTCTCTCTCTCCACCCCTCCCTCTCTCTCACTCTCTCTCTCCACCCCTCCTCTCTCTCTCTCTCTCTCCACCCCTCCCTCTCTCTCACTCTCCTCTCTCTCCTCTCCTCTCTCTCTCTCTCTCCACCACCTCCACCCCTCTCTCTCTCTCACTCTCTCTCATCTCCACCCCTCCCTCTCTCTCTCTCACTCTCTCTCTCTCCACCCCTTCCCTCTCTCTCTCTCTCTCTCTCACTCGCACCCCTCCGAGCTCTCTCTCTCTCTCTCCACCCTCTCTCTCTCTCTCTCTCTCCCCCCCTCCCTCTCTCTCACTCTCTCTCTCCACCCCTCTCTCCATTCTTTTTTTTCTTTCCACTCTTCCTTTCCCTTTCTTTCTGGCCCCCTCCTCCCTCCTCCCCTCTCTCCTCGCTCTATTCTTCCCTCCCTCGCCCCCAGAAATGCAGTGAGAGGAAGAGATGTGTGTCAGACCAGAGCCAGGTGATAAGCTATGTCCACTCATCTCTAATTTAATTTCAGCAAACGAGTTGTTCTATTAATGTGTGTGTGTGTGGTGTGTGAGCAAGTGTGTGTGTGTGTGTGGTGTGTGAGCAAGTGTGTGTGTGTGTGTGTGAGCAAGTGTGTGTGTGTGTGTGTTCCACAGTGAGCCCAAGAAAGACACTTCCGATGATATCATCACTGGGAAAAATTAAACGAAAATATGTTAAATTCTTCTGGATGGGAGAAAAGGCAGGAAGCAGGAAGAAGAGCTCGCTCAGCAGAACCGCTTCATTAAAAAGGAACTATTAGAGGTAAATTTAATGAGGAATTTCATGGATCTTCAGTTCTTTATTTATTGAACGAAGCAGACAACACTCCATAAACACCAGAGACTCTCTCGCCCCCCTCTCCCTCTCTCTCTCTCGCCCCCCTCTCTCTCTCTCTCCCCCTCTCCTCTCTCTCTCTCGCCCCCCTCTCTCTCTCTCTCCCCCTCTCCCTCTCTCTCACCCCTCTCCCTCTCTCTCTCTCGCCCCCCTCTCTCTCTCTCTCCCCTCTCCCTCTCGCCCCCCTCTCTCTCTCGCCCCTCTCTCTCTCCCCCTCTCCCTCTCGCCTCTCTCTCCCCCCTCTCTCCCCCCTCTCTCCCCCTCTCTCTCTCTCTCCCCCCTCTCCCTCTCTCTCCCCCCTCTCTCTCTCCCCCTCTCCCTCTCTCTCTCTCCCCCTCTACTCCACTCTCTCTCTCCCCCTCTCTCTCTCCCCCCTCTCTCTCTCCCCCTCTTCTCTCTCCCATCTCTCTCCCTCTCCCCCTCTCTCTCTCTCCATCTCTCATTCCTCTCTCTTCCTCTATCTTCTCTCTCTCTCCTCCTCTCTTTCTCTCTTTCCTACCCTCTCTCTCTCCTCTACTCTGTCTCTTCTCTCTCTCTCTCTCTGTCTTTCTCCAACCACCTCTCTCTCTGGCTCCCACTCCTACCGGAGAAGAGGAGGAGAAATGGGGAAAAAGAGAGAAAGACAAACTTCCAGGGTAAGAACTGATATTGTTTCCTAAGGTCACTGGTTTCTGAAACAACTCAAGCTCTCAAAGACCAGAAACTCAATTCTTCCAACTTGGGTTATCTGTTTAAAAGAGTGGTGTGTGTGTGTGCGTGTATAAGAGGGTTTTGTGTGTGTGGGTGTGTGTGTGTGTGGGTGTGTAGGAGGGGAATTATTTGTGTTCAGAGTGAAGGCAGAGCAGACAAGAGCAACTGCAAAACACACAACTATCTCAGACTGCAAAACACACAACTATCTCAGACTGCAAAAACACACAACTATCTCAGACTGCAAAACACACAACTATCTCAGGCTGCAAAACACACAACTATCTCAGACTGCAAAACACACAGGACCAGATTCCTTATTGAATTAGAAGGCTGGAATGGAATGAGGAAGGAAGGAAGAGAGAAAGAGAGAGGGATCAGTCACTCATTGATTAAGAGAGACAGATTGAGGATCTTATTTACTGCAGGGCGGAAGAGAGGAGGAGTGGGGGAGGAGTGGAGGGAGGAGGGAGGGGGGAGGAGAGAGGAGGATGGTGGGTGCCAAGGAGAGATGGAGGAGATGGTCTGTCATTGAAGGCCCTGCCATAGTTCTCAAAACAACTGATGTGAAGATCAGTTCTTTCACACGACCGAAGGCAATGTGTTCCAAACACAAGTGTAGGATTTCTAACACAGAAATCTCATTAGAATAACAGCCAACATGAAACCGTAAATGTCGGATTTGTCTAAAAAGGTTAACGACCGCTGCCGTCTCTGTAGGCCTTGAAGCCTAAATAACTCACACTGCGTCTGAAAGTTAACAGGAAAAATCTATCCATTCATCAGATCTAAAATTCCTCATTAAAAGGAGTAATTGCTTATCGAACGTTCAAACGGATTTAGTTTCAACGGTAGAAGTGTAAAACTACGGGAAGCTTATTTGCCATCTCGGTCGGTAACCTCCATGGAGAGATTTTTCAGGTCGAGATAATTCCAGACGCAGCTAATGACAATATCAGGCCAAGCCGAGAGGCAGAGACCAGACTTAACAATCCCCCAAAACACACGCAGCCTATTTCTCCTCCGCGGGAAACCTAAATAACCCGAAAGTGATCTGCAGTCTGAATAAACGACACTCTGAAAATGATACGGTGGCGTTGAAATATTATTAGCGCCGACACTAATCTCTCACCTCTCCTTAATCGCTATTTTCATAACTATTAACGTGATGAATGGAACTTTAACATAGTGGGCTATTGTTAACAAGTTTAAATGGACCAATTCATCACGACAATAATCACTTTGCGAGAGCAGTAACCGTGCGTGGGACAGAAAAACAGTGGATGGTGCCACGGAGGAGGCGGGAAAGATTTTCACAAAGTCAAAATAATTGGGGATATAATTCTACCCTGCGTTTCATCACAGAAAAAGACACAGACAATTTCCCCCTGCAGAGAGAGTGTGTCTTTGTGAGAAACCAGCATTTATGCCAAACTCAAAATATGAAGTTATTGCCTCCGATCAGACCCCGCTGTCTGGAGGACCACTGCTGCCCCCTGGTGGAGGTAAACAATAACTACCACAGATCCTTGCTGGTATGAATTCGTTTGACCACAGACCAGCTTTCCTCCCCCTCAGGAATGTTGCTCAAGAGAGAGAGATGGTATGTGTGTGTGTCTTCATGGGCGTGTGTGTGTGTGTGTGTGTGTGTGTGTGTGGTGTGTGTGTGTGTGTGTGAGAGAGAGAAAGAGAGAGGGGTGGTATGTGTGTGTGTGTGTGAGAGAAAGAGAGAGAGAGAGGTGGTGTGTGTGTGTGTCTTCATGGGCGTGTGTGTGTGTGTGTGTGAGAGAAAGAGAGAGGGGTGGTATGTGTGTGTGTGTGTGTGAGAGAAAGAGAGGTGGTGTGTGTGTGTGTGTGAGAGAGAAAGAGAGAGAGAGAGGTGGTGTGTGCGTGTGTGTGTGTGAGAGAAAGAGAGAGAGAGAGGTGGTGTGTGTGTGTGAGAGAAAGAGAGAGAGAGAGGTGGGTGTGTGTGTGTGTGTGTGAGAGAAAGAGAGAGAGAGAGGTGGTGTGTGTGTGTGTGTGAGAGAAGAGAGAGGTGGTGTGTGTGTGTGTGTGAGAGAAAGAGAGAGAGAGGTGGTGTGTGTGTGTGTGTGTGAGAGAAAGAGAGAGAGAGAGGTGGTGTGTGTGTGTGAGAGAGAGAGAGAGGTGGTGTGTGTGTGTGTGTGAGAGAAAGAGAGAGGTGGTATGTGTGTGTGTGTGTGTGAGAGAGAGAGAGAGAGAGAGGTGGTGTGTGTGTGTGTGTGTGAGAGAGAGAGAGAGAGAGAGAGGGGTGGTATGTGTGTGTGTGTGTGAGAGAAAGAGAGAGAGAGAGGTGGTGTGTGTGTGTGTGTGACAGAGGGAACTGACCGACTTGTTCTCCTGCATGTAGATGCGTAGCAGCTTGGGGCAGCCTTGAGCCAGAGCCACCATGCCCTCGTCTGTCACGCTGTAGCACTGCCCCAGGTGCACGTCCCTCAGCTGGCCACAGTGCTCCCCAGCTGGGAGGAGGGAGGGGAGGGAGGGGAGGGGAGGGAGGAGGAGGGGAGAGACTGTTACAACATCTACATACAATCACTCAACGACGTAACAAACCAACGATCCCAAACTTCGACACGTAAACAAGCCTGCAGACCCCCCCTCCTCCCCTCCCCTCCCTGCCTGCCCTGCCCTGCCCTGCTGGCTCACCTTCTTCAGGGCTTTGTCTGTGAGCTTGTCCTGGTTGCCCACGTGCACCTTCACCAGCAGGGGGCAGTGTGTGGCCAGGGCACACAGGGAGAGGATCGCTGAGCTGCTTGCAGCGGTAGGCCGTTGTACTTCTGCAGGCCGGGGCAGCGGGCTGCCAGGGAACACACCCCGTGGTCCTGCACACCCCGACAGTCCGAGATGTTCAGCTCCGTCACGTTCTGCCTGCGAGACGCAATCTGAACCAGGAGGTCATCGTTCACCTGAGGGAGGGGGGGGGGGGGGAAAGAATCAGTCACCTGTATGCCCCCGCCTGCCCCCCGTCTGCCCCCCGTCTGCCCCATGTCTGCCCCCCGTCTGCCCCCCGCCTGCCCCCCGCCTGCCCCCCGTCTGCCCCCTGTCTGCCCCTGCCCTGAGGACTCTCACCTGCTGCAGGCCACTCAGGTCTACCAGCTTCCAGAACTGGAAGTCCAGACACAGCTCTCTCCAGTACTTACACACCAGGGAGGCACACAGACAGCGCTCCTTCACCGACAGGTGAGAGAACACCTGGCAGAGAGAGACACACACACACACAGTTAATCAACCACGTTTCATACAAGGTCATGGTCACCAATCCATACCATAATGTATTAATTTAGCCAACCACTGAGCTACACCCATCCTAAATCCAGTTAATTTCATTCATGATAGTTTCAGACCTTCAGCAGTATGGAGGACGGAAGATGATTGATGCTGGACGTGTCCCCTGCATCGCAGCCCCTCCCATGGCAACCGTCGTCGTGGTGATGCGGACAGCAGGGAGACGAATCGGAGCTGTGAGAGGGGTCTCCCTGGCAACCTTCGGCGCACGAGGAAGAGGAGGAGGAGGAGGAGGGGAGAGGGCAGAGGTGGGAGTGGTCAGTTCCAGGGCTGGAGGAGCTCTGCCCTCCACCCGCTGTCCCTCCGTTGTCCAATCCTGCGTCTGGGGAGGGGAAGGCACAGCGCGGCTGCTTGCAGGGAGTGCAGCGTTGCACCTCCGCACACTTCCTCTTACACACCTGGAACACACATCACTTCCTGTTACACACCTGGAACACACACATCGCACGTCCCCTGTTTGACACGCCCCTGCGTGGCCTCGTTACCATGTCAGTGTATTCCACGCTGCTCCCGGGTCCTGACAGGACGAGAGGCACGGCTACAGACACGCCCACACTCCGGAACAGCCCGGGGGGCGGGACCAGCTTAGCCGGCACCCCCGACAACAGGCTCCGCCCCTGGCCCTCCCAGATGGCTAGTTCCCGCGGCGACAGCAGGAACCTGGCGCAGTCGTGGGGTGAGGCGAGGGCGACGTATCGGCCGGCTAGCTTGGAGGCAGCCGACGATCCTATCCCGACTCCGGACACGCCGCCGCTGTTCCCGTGGCAACGTCCGCCTTCGCTGTTGCTGTGGCAACGTCCTGCGCCGCTGGCCTCCTGCTGGTCGTTGTCGTCGTCGAGGCCCCCGCTGTTGCCGTGGACGACGAAGCAGAGCATGCACGGCCCGCGCAGGAAGCAGTTCCTCGCCTTCTTCCTGTGGTGCAGCTTACGAGATCTCTCCTTCACGCGGTAGCCATGTTTGGAGAGGAGATGGCCCATATAGAAGACGCACTGGGACTCTGGGCACACAGACACACAGCAGGGTTTAGTCTGACTAAGGAAGCCCGCATGGGACACCAAACGTAGTACCTTTAAGGTGGTCTGTAGACTATGGCTCACCTAGCATCCTACATGCAAGTCTGGCACAAGACTGTCCACAGTCACTGTCCACTCTTATGTGCAGTGTTCTGGTCAGGTGTATATCACCATTCTGTCAGGTGTATATCACCATTCTGTCAGGTGTATATCACCATTCTGTCAGGTATATATATCAGTGACAACAAAAGCAGAACTTCCGCTATTTCTGAGTGCACTTCAAAAGGTCATGGACGATAGGGGGTATCAGAAGCTAAATATACCAAAGCAGCAGGTGGTATATCTACACTAAGGCCATCTGAATCCCTGCTAACCAGGAGCTAGCTATGCTAAACATGACCTATCCATGCAAACTAAGAGATAAATATGTGAACCAGGAGCTATCTATACTAACCATGAACCATCTACGCTATTAATGAGTTATACATGAGCTGTTAAGATAGCAACTACTACGTTTTCTAAAGCATAGCCTACAATGTATAAACAACTTCTGTTGAAGGTAATAATGACGTCCTGTGTGTTAATGTGCACAGCGTCGAGTAGCCTACAATTGTGTTTGTTGATAGTGTCGGTGATTAAACAATCTGAGGTCAGTGTGTGTGTTTGGGAAAAGAGGAGGGGGTGTGACGAGTCGTGTGACATGCATTATTATTATGAAACATTTCGTTGTTTTGGCTAACTGATGACACCAGTGAGAGAAGCTAGTGCAGTAGTACGTTTCCTAACCTTGGAACCTCAAATTCCACACTGTCTACGGAGGAGCGACACAATGGTCTGCGCTTTAAAGCCACTTCTATCATTCATGAATTAGCAGCGATTTTTGTCAAGCTGAATTTTGCGTTGCTTTAACGTGCTTTTTGTTAAAGCTTGCTACGGATATACATTTTCATAGAACGCTAAAGAAAACCCGGTACCACTTTAGCTACTGCTCTCGTAGTTGTGTAGGCTACTGGGATCAGCTGAGTAGCTACAGAAGCTAGCTGGTTAGCATCCTGTGATCAGTGGATGCAAAAGCTCTCAAATCGACTCACCTCTTCACGCGGTGCTCCCCCCTCGGACCGGCGCTCGCATATCCCGCGCGTGCATTAACGACAAGCAGATAGTTAAAAATGTTCCAATAAAATAAAGTAGAATTGGATACAATTCAGACAAATATCTGGATAGCTTCTTTCCAAGAAAGCACTTCCGGGCTGACTATGAAGAGAGGAAGACGACGAGGGTCATATTGTTCTGCTATTGGTGCAGACGCCTGTCAGTCATGGTCATGACCGCATCTGAACACTGAGTTAAAGTCCGTTTCTACACATCCCAACTTCTGCAGCGTGTTTGTGAAGATCTCCTCCTGAATCGGTGCCAAATCAAATCCCTCTATGATGAAATATGATATGTCGCTTTGAAAGAAAGCGCCTGCTAAACGATTATAATTTTTTATAATGTATGTGGGATGCCAATTAAATAAATGTTGCAGCGCTGCACCAAGAGTAGAGTCGTTTATTATGGAAGCAAATCAGTGACATAAGTTTGGAATTTTAAAAGGCATTGAATAATTAATATTGAAATTTAAACACTACCGAATTTGTTGGTTTTGAATTCCCCTCTTGAAAATTGAAATATGAATTATATTTTTTAGCGATGATTGACTAATTCATACTTTGATTAATTGCAGATTAATGTTACCAATGAAGCTAATAAATTACAGCGCTATGGAAGCAGTTTTTAAAGGGGTACTATTCAAATGCCACAATTGGGTTGCGCTTCAATACCGCCATCTAAGGGTTTAATGTGTGAATTACAAGTGCAGTTCCCACAGTACAACACCAGATGGCGATGGTAAAGCGCAGCCCTACGGAACAGGGTTTTTGTCATAGTTTTTATGCTCATTCCGGTGATTTTATTATATTAACTGAAATTCAGTAAATTGTAAGTTGTAAGTTTTCACAAACACGGAAACAGAAAATATAGCAATATCCAGGCCACCTACGAGAAAGACAGGTGTTTAATACTCTACAATTCGGCTAATACACATTTAATATACATGGCTGTTCTGCCATGAAAGTTAGTCTAACTGTACAGTAGCCTTTCGAACTGTAAGAATAACATGCAAAGACCAACGTCCCCCCTAGACGAAAACTTCTAAGTAGTCATCTCTCCCCTCAGGATAAAGTAGGTAGAAAAACAGCAACTAGAAACTGGAAATCTTGTATGATAAAACCCTCCTCCTCCTCCACCTTCCCTTAGTTGACACGTCACCATGGCAACGGCGCTCCGACGGGATCTCTGACTTCGTTGCCCTTGGATGTTGATCTGTTTTACACCATCATTAGCGAGAAGAAGAGTCATTTATGATTAGCTACAAGTGTACTACATCTGCCATGTGTAGTTCGATATTATTTTGATACACAGACCCGAACAAGAAGATTAAAAATGTCGGATATATTATGCAGATGGTTGAATTCAGAACTGCGGCTGTCAAAATCCATCGGTGAGTGGGATGCAATGCCGGTTTGTCTAACCCAGTCTAGCTAGTTAGCAAGTCTGTAATGGACAGTCAATTGGTCACAATTGCATTATTATTAACACAGACTTACCACCATCGTCATTTGGCCTAAATGTTTTTTCGCTTTCTTGTGAAGTTGAATAGATTAATGACGATTTGTTTCTTTGCAGAACCAAGATCCATTTCCAGGGACTTTGCCAATGGGTATCTTATCGGAGAGGTGCTGCACAAATATCAGCTCCAGGAGGATTTCGATCAGTTCCTAAAGAGCAGGTAGTTCATCAGTTCAATCAATCAAAATCAATTCAAACCTTCCTTGTAGAGTAAAGATATCTGGGCCAAGATAACAGAAGGTCTTAAAACTGTCTCAAATCCACCTAACTAGGTAATCAACATACTTTACAGCAAATGTTTTAGGCAATCAGATATAACATAAATACATTGTACCCCACCTCTTCTCCCCTCCAACACACACACACACACACGCCGGCTCCCAGCACCGCGACCTCCAAGCTGAACAACTTCACCCGCGTAGAGCCCACCCTGCAGCTCCTAGGCGTGCCCTTTGACCTGACGGTGGCTCGGGCGGTGATGCAGGAGCGACACGGCGCTGCCACGCAGCTGCTCTACCAGCTCTACATCCTGCTGCAGAAGAAGAAGAAGAGCGGGGTCACCGGCACCGCCTTGGAAACCATGCGCCCCGCCGCCACCGGAGTGCTGCACCGCGTGGAGGCCGCCATCTACTCTGAGGTGAGGGGCCACACCGACGGGCAGGGAGGTGGGACTGACTACCCAGCGGGGTGGAGGAGGGGAGGGGGAGGGGGGGAGAGCCCTCGTAAAGCTTTGAGTGAACAAAAATATATACAAATATTTTTGGTCAAGGGTAACTTAAGTCAAGGCTAAGTTTTTGACCGACGGCAGAAAAATAGAACTAGAGTGTGTTGAGTGTGTGTCTGAGCCTAGAACTGGAGTGTGTGGAGTGTGTGTCTGAGCCTAGAACTAGAGTGTGTGGAGTGTGGGTCTGAGCCTAGAACTGGAGTGTGTGGAGTGTGGGTCTGAGCCTAGAACTAGAGTGTGTGGAGTGTGGGTCTGAGGCAGTGCGTCCCGTGTCCACACAGCGTCTGAAGACGGTGGTGAAGAGAGAGACGGACCTGAAGCTGCAGAAGATCGCTCTGCAGTACGAACAGCAAGGTCTGGAGATGTACGACCGCTCGCTCGCCTCACAGCTGGTGGACGAGCAGAAATGCCAGGCGATTCAGGAGGAGAACAGGCTGCAGGACATTGAGAAGGTGCACACACACACACACACTCAGACACACACGCGCTCACACACAGAGCCCCTCTCACCTGTACTGACCCTGTGTGTTGCAGCACCGTCTGGCTCGCCGGAGGCAGATGGAGATCATGTCTCGTATCCAGACGGCCGTGGTCCAGATTCCCCGGCCTCCTCCCAGCCTCTCCCTGAAGGCCCAGGAGAAACGCCAGAAGCAACGCAGGAGGCAGGAGGCCCAGGTCAGGAGGTCAGGGGTCAGGGGTCAGGGTCAGACACCTAAACCGTTTAGGCCCCACGCCTAAACACCTGCTTCCGGGTTGTTTAGACCCAGCTCCTAAACACCTGCTTCCGGGTTGTTTAGACCCAGCTCCTAAACACCTGCTTCCGGGCTGTTCAGACCCAGCTCCAAACCCTTCAGAAGGTTGTGACTGAGTGCCACGGCGATTCTCGTTGCAGAAGGTCCAGATGGAGATCGCCCAGTTTGAGAAGAACAGGAAGAAGCTCTCTCCTGCTAGAGGTGCCACTTCCTCCTTAAGGTACCCCCAACACCCTCACCATGACCCCCTCTCCACCCCCAACACCCTCACCATGACCCCCTCTCCACCCCCCCCATCCCAGAACTCAGCACAGCCATACATACGACAAACACATTTCTTCAAAGCGACATTAACCTCAAACGGCCGCCTCTCTCCCCGCTCCCTCCCCCTCTCTCCCCCTCCCCAGCCCCCAGCAGCAGTTCCTCCTCTCCAGGGAGGGTGCAGGCGGAGGGCAGCAGTCCCAGGCAGGCAGGCCCTCGGTGGGGCTCGCGGCCCAGGCCACCAGCCAGTACATCCAGGAGATCCGGCGTAGGCTGGAGGAGGACGCGTCGGCACGGCAACAGAGGGAGAGGAGACGCCGCAAGGTCCTGGTGGAACAGCTGAGCGCTCACGAGGCCCAGGAGGTACCCTGCCTCCACCTCCACCCTCCTGCTCCACCCTCCACCTCCACCCTCCTTCTCCACCCTCCACCCTCCTGCTCCACCCTCCTGCTCCACCCTCCACCTCCACCCTACTGCTCCACCCCCCTGCTCCACCCCCCTGCTCCACCTCTTCTTCTGGCCTCTTCTCTCTGCTTTCACTTGATTTCTAATTTTCTAATTTCTCTCATCCTCCCGTCTCCTCTCCTCCTCCCCTCTCCCACCTTCCTCTCCTCTCTACCCCTCTCCTCTCCCCCTCCTGCCGTTCCTCCTCCCTCCACCAGGAGGCGCTGCGTGAGGAGCAGCTGGTGGAGCGACTGACACGTCAGTCCCAGCAGGAGCGCCGCCTGGCGGTGCAGCTCATGCAGCTGCGCTCCCAGAAGGAGGTTCTGCGGCAGAACCGCGTGTTCCGCGAGCAGCAGCACCAGGAGCAGCGGGAGAGGGACTTCCAGGAGGCGCTGGAGAGGGAGGCGGTGAGGCACACCAGGACCAGGACCACCAGGATCAGCACCAAGCCTGCCCGCCCCTAGGGGGAGCTAGCGAGTCAGGAAACCTCCCGGGTCACTGGGTTTAGCTCTCTGTGGAGGGACGGTTGTTGTCTTAGAGGAACAGGGCAGGGAGGTGTAGATGTAGAAAACATAGACAGAGAGAGAGTAGAACTTCATGTCCACCAGGGAGAGCTAGAGAGAAGGTAGGAACGTCTCTGGTGTAGCTTAGCTTCCCGTAGTGAGGAGGTAGAGGGTCTTACCCAGCTCAGGATCTGTGTTCTAGAGCTAGAAGCTGTGTAAGTCCTATGGTACACTGTCGTGACCAGGATATAGATACATGACTTGAGGATATATTCCTCAACCTATTCTGGTGATATCTAGCCATGTCAAGTTGTGTCCCACTGTTTCGTCCTGTAGTCACCTGTGATTGGAGGAGATTGTCTCTGGGGTGGGAGTAGCTCAGTGGTTAGAGGGTTTGACTGGAGATGTAGGTTGCAGGTTCGATTCATCCCTCTGCCCATCGCTTTGGATGAAAGCTTCTGTGGACACATTGTAATTAAAGTTGCTTAGAACCTAGAACCGTTCTGAGTGTGTGCTGTGCTGCGGGGCTAGGCCCTGGCCAGGCAGGCTGTTCTGGACTACGCTGAGGAGAACCGCAGGGAGATCGAGCTCCACGATAGGATGGCGGCCCAGAGGGCGGAGTCACGCTACAGGAAGCACTTCGTCATCTGCCAGGAAGTGCTGCAGCAGGTTGTGGACCTGGCGACCAAGGTTGGCGAGTACCGTCTCCTCACGGGAAAGTACGTCTCTCTCACCCTGTCTCTCTCTCAGCCTGTCTCTCTCTCAGCCTGTCTCTCTCTCACCCTGTCTCTCTCTCATCCTGTCTCTCTCACCCTGTCTCTCTCTCACCCTGTCTCTCTCACCCTGTCTCTCTCTCATCCTGTCTCTCTCACCCTGTCTCTCTCTCACCCTGTCTCTCTCTCACCCTGTCTCTCTCTCAGCCTGTCTCTCTCACCCTGTCTCTCTCTCTCTCTCTCACCCTGTCTCTCTCTCATCCTGTCTCTCTCACCCTGTCTCTCTCTCACCCTGTCTCTCTCACCCTGTCTCTCTCTCAGCCTGTCTCTCTCTCAGCCTGTCACCCTATCTCTCTCAACCTGTCTCTCTATCTCCGTATATTTATTCAATTATGTATTTATTGATATTACATAAACTCAATTCAATATGAAATGTGGCCATGAATGTTTTCAGAGGTGAGCTGAAAATGTTCAGAGGATTATTTAACAGTATAGAATAATTTAATAAAGTCCTCGATATTTGGAAACATTGACGTGTCAAAGTTAAGCCTTCATCCGAGTGTGAATGTTAATACGTATCCCTGTTTAGCTCTGCCAGGCGTTTTGGTTGCCAGGTTTTAGGTGGGGGTTGCCAGGTCTGTTGGGGGGGGGGTCATTTCTGGGATATCGTGATCCTGATTAACCAAGTGTGTTAAATAAAATAAGCATAACACCAATTATGTCTGGTTTGTCTCGTGAGCAAAAATAAATCACAATGATAATTCCAAAAATAAATCACAATGATAATTCCTAAAATAAATCACAATGATAATTCCAAATAATCAATAATTCAAATAACACCTGGAAAATACATGTGACCAGAACACCAGCTATTATGGCTAACATGGAGGAGGGAATTACTCCATAGAAATCATCTTGTCACTACTTATATTAATCACCCATCACCATTATAATCAAGTCATGGGTGGTATTTATGTAGGCCTATTTGAACCCCGGTAATCAGCACATTAAATGCTGACCTAGTTCTCAATCAGTCTGCTGGAGTGTGTGTGATCACGTGTGCTGGGTCTTCCCAGTTGTAAATGTGTGTGTGTGTGTGTGTGTGTATGTATGTGTGTGTATGTGTGTGTGTGTGTGTGCCCCCCAGTCTGATCCCAGCCAAGCTGATGTGTGAGTGGAAGGAGCTGCTGTTCTGTGGGAAGCCTCTCTACCCAGCCACCCAGGACCTGACCACCTCTGACCCCCTGCTGACCACTGACCCCCCGCTGACCTCTGACCCCCCGCTGACCTCTGACCCCAGCCCACAGCTGCTGCTGGAGATGGAGAAGATCCACATCCTTAACCAGCAGGACTACGATGAGTACACGGTCTGAAGGACAAACTCATTATGATCCGAAAAATTTGAGCCCAAAAACATTTACACAGAAAAAATGTATGTATCTAATAGTAATATAGTGAAAGTAAAAAGTTGTCAGAAAAATAAATCGTGACATTTGGATTGTTCACCTCGTCCGCCAGACCATGACAGGGGAGTGGGCGTGGCCCGAGGTTGCCGGGGAGCCCAAGGCCCCGCCCCCCAACAACAACATCCTGGGTCATGTGGTCATGCGGCTGACCAGCATGGTGTGCCCGCCCGCCCCCCCCGCCCCGCCCCCCTCCTGCGGCCCCCGCCACCCCCTCAGAGCCTGTGTGTTGGGGAAGCTCTTCTCTGGGAAGACCACCTGTTTGAAACACATCGCTCAAGGTAAACACCACCGATTCACGGACACAGACTAGGATTAAATCCAGCGTGGGGGGATTAAGATCCTTTGTGGAAAAGGACCAGGTTGGATTCATATACAATGACACGGAAATTGATCACTAGTGATCATTCCAAAACACAGTAGATTACTAAACTGTTCTGTAAGTCTAGTTCTTCATGTGATCTTCCCTCTATCTAACACCACACACTAGTCTCTCCAGGGTGAACAATATGGTTCTATTCTGCTGCTCTGTTCTAATTCTGCCTCCTTCTCTGACCTTTGACCTCTAGTCCATGGCGTCCACATCCTGTCGGCCAACAATCTGGTGCAGGAAGCTCTTATGGCGTATCAGACTGGAGAGATGCAGACAGGAAGTGAGGTCGGAACAATGTCTCCTGCGACACCTGTGGATGGATGAATGAAAGGAGGGATGGATGGATGAATGAAAGAAGGGATGGATGGATGAATGAATGAAAGAAGGGATGGATGAGCTAGCAAGCTGATGAAAGAATGAAAGCAAGATAGAAAAGAAAAGAGATAAATAGAAATAACATATTATTCATTGATGGATGGAAGGACTTCTCTGAAGACAGACACTGAATTAGACTAAATAAATACAAATACAAAAAAAGTTCAATTTCGACCCCCTCCCATCCCCCAGTTGTCGGCGTTGGCCCAGCAGGGCGGGGCAGTGGAACAGGTCCTGAGGAAGGGCAAAGCCATCCCTGACGAGCTCCTCATTGACATCGTAGCACACGCCATCAAGTACGGCCTGGCTGTCGATCCAAACGCACCCAAAAACCATAGCATAGCATAACCAAACCTTCAGATGAGACTAAGCGTTTGTTGTGTGTTCAGGGGGGTGCCAGCGGACGTGGGCTGGGTCCTGGACGGGGTGCCGGTCAGCGTGGCCCAGGCCAGGCTGCTGGAGGCGGCCCTGGGCGGAGCAGCCCTGGGTGGAGCAGACTCTCCGGACAAGGACAAGAAGAAGAAGAAGAAGAAGCCCCCCAGCCTGGCGGTCGAACCCAACGCACCCAAAGACCCGCCCCCTCCCACCCCCGTCCTGGACCTGGTGCTGCTATTGGACGTGTCGGACGACCAGATCCTGAAGCGAGCCGCCAGACAGGCCTGTAGGTGTCAGCTGGGAGCGATGTGTCTGGCTGTGGGAGTGTGAAGGTGTTGGGTGGAGACTGAGGTGGTGTTTTTGTAGGTGAGGAGGAGAGCAGGGATCGCCTGGGAGGAGATGCCCCTAAAGACCCTGCTGAGAGCCCCAGACAGGCCCAGGCCCAGCCCCAGGCCCAGCCCCAGGCCCAGCCCCAGGCCCTCACCATCAGGGACAAGAGCCTGGAGAAAAAGCAGATTCAACACAGGTGGGCAGCAAGAAACCTAACGCAGAGTACTGTATCACACCTCCACTCAAAACCTTCCAGACAGACACTGTGCAGGATATCACCCGACCTGACCCTTCCCTACCTGCTCTCCAGGATCACAGCCTTCCAGGACACCTGGCCCAAGCTGGAGAAGTGGTTCTCTGGGAAGCAAAGCATTCTGGTCCGCATCGACGCCGAGCTAGAGGAAGGGGAGCTCTTTAGGAGGGTGGAGGCTGTGCTGTTCAAACGCCTGACCCAACCTGAGAACGGTACGAGGTTTACCGCGTGAGGTCATCTACTCTGTCTCTTGTTTGTATGTGAATACAGCTGTGTGTGTTAAGGGCATTAGGATTATGGATCGGTAATTATAATATCATTATGATTATGGTTCACCGACCACCAGTGGAGGAGGTGGGGTTGGATGGTGAGGAGACTTCAGATGCCTCCTCCACCCAGCTACACCTCCGGCCACAGGAGGGCACCCCAAACAGCTCCTCCACCCAGCTCCACCCCCAGCCACAGGAGGGCCCGCTAGACGGCTCCTCCACCCAGCTGCAACTCCACCCCCAGCCACAAGAGGGCGCTACAGAGCCGAGTGAATCCACGGTGGCCGTGAAGAAATCCACCTCACGTTCCCCCAAAGGTCCAATCCCGACACTACACCAACCTGCTGCTAGCTTCACTAACACCAACCTGGTTAGCTGCTCTGTCTGCTAGTAGGAGATTTGATTGACATCTCTCCCGGCCAATAGGAGGTGCCAGGAAGTTGTCCGTGACGAGTTCCTGTGGGGGTAAGGCCAGCCCCTCGGAGCCCCCCAGCTCTGCTGACTGGGTCTACGTAAACGAACCCCTCCCTGAGGTGACAGGAACCAGAACTCAGGAACTCAACCTCTCCCTCTAAACTTCTCCTCTCTCTTCTCCCTCTCTCTCTCTATCTCTCTCCCTCTCTCATTCACCTCTGGCACCATCTACGTACGTCCTTCCCTATGTCCCGTGAGCATACAGTAATGTCCCCCCCCCCCAGCTAACCCTCGTTCCTCTCAGGAGACCCCCCACTTCCTGGTTCCCCACTGGGAGAACGTGTGCGAGGCGTACGTGTCCAACATCAAGACGGTGATGCAGAACCTGCGCCGAGAACGCATCCTCATCATTCACCACCTGTTCAACATCAGGTCTGGAGCACACACACACACACAATGCAGGAGTTACACACTTGCGTTCAGGCCATGGTAACTGTGTGTGTGTGTGTGTGTTTGTAGAGAGGAGTACAAGCAGTTCCTGTGTCGTCCAGACCTGAAGCAGGAGTTTGTTAGCCAGTGGCAGCAGGACTTCAACAGCCTTCCTGACGACATGAGACCTGACGAGGAGACCAAGGCTGAGCTGCACCAGCGCCTCGACGTAACACACACACACACACACAGGCAGAGACACAAACACACACACACACACTTTACTCATCCTCATCGCCACGTCAAAGGACTCCTGTGATTGACAGCCCCCTCGTCCTATCCGCTTGCAGGATCTCCGAGAGCGCCTGTGGGACATCTGTGACCGCCGCCGGGAGGAGGCGGGGCAGGAGAGGGCGGTCGTCATGGGCGACGGTTGGCTTGACGACCACACGGGCATCCTGATCAACCACTACTCCACCCTGATGCAGGTGAGACCACCACCCTCCTAGGACCAGAAAACCACACCTGGTGAATTGGGTTTATTTGATATTTTATGGTTATTAATTATTATGGTTTTGGTCATTTGCTGTCATATTGTTTGAATGTTTGGGGGCAAGACTAGCTCAGTGGTGGAGAGTTTGAGATGAGATCACGTGATCACTCTCTGCTGCATGAGATCACGTGATCACTCTGTGCTGCCCTGCAGGTGGAGGTGGACAGGTTCCAGGACTCGGTGTTCCTGCTCAGGGACTACTACGCTGGCATGTACCAAGACGTGCTGCCCGACACCGGGCCAGACTTCACCTGCCTCCCCCTGCTGGACCTGGCTGAGCTGGAGGAGTCTGACAGGTGCTGGAGGAGGGGAGGAGAGGGGGGGGGGGGGAGGAGGGGAGGGGGGGCAGTCTGGGTCAGGGTTTTAATAGTGAACATGGGTTGGATGATTGTGACGATGTCTTGTCTGGTTGTCTGTCTGTCTGTCTCTCTGTCTGTCTCTTTCTCTCTCTGTCTCTCTGTCTGCCTCTTTCTCTCTCTGTCTCTCTGTCTCTCTGTCTGTCTCTCTGTCTGTCTCTTTCTCTCTCTCTCTCTGTCTGCAGCGCTGAGAGAGGCTCCAAGAGCGCCGGGAGCAAGAAGGAGCACGAAGGAGAGGAGAAGAAGAAAACACAAGTGTAAGGAGGAGAGAGAGAGACAGAGAGAGAGACACAGAGAGAGAGAGAGACACAGAGAGAGAGACAGAGTGAGAGAGAGACACAGACAGAGAGACAGAGAGAGACAGAGAGAGAGAGTGAGGGAGAGTGAGGGAGGGAGGGAGATACAGAGAGGGAGTTTCTAGCAACATACAGTACCAGTCAAGTGTATATCCTGGTGTGTGTGATGCCCTCTGACCCCGTGCTGCCCCAGGGTGCCCCTGATCTCCCGGAGGCCCCTCTCTACAGAGAGCTCGTCCAGGCAGAGGAACGCCCCGGACCCTGAGGGACACCATGCAGCACATCCACAGCACCGCCGTCGCTGCCGTCAACAACATCGTACGCCCTCTCTCTCTACGTGTGGAGGGGGTGGGGGGTGGTGACATGAATTCTACATTTTAAATGCTGGCTCGTGTGTGTGTATGGTGTGTGTGTGTGGGGTGTGTATGGTGTGTGTGTATGGTGTTGTGTGTGGTGTGTGTGTGTATGTATGGTGTGTGTGTGTGGTGTGTGTGTGTGTGTGTGTGGTGTGTGTGCGTGGGGTGTGTGTGGTGGTGTGTTGTGTGTGTGTGTGTGGTGTGTGTGCGTGGGGGTGTGTGTGTGGTGTGTGTGTGTGTGGTGTGTGTGTGTGGTGTGTGTGTGTGTGGTGTGTGGTGTGTGTGCGTGGGGTGTGTGTGTGTGTGTGGTGTGTGTGTGTGTGTGTGTGCGTGGGGTGTGTGTGTGTGTAGTGTGTGGTGTGGGTGTGTGTGCGTGGGGTGTGTGTGTGTGTGTGGTGTGTGTGTGTGGGGTGTGTGTGTGTGTGTGTGGTGTGTGGTGTGTGTGCGTGGGGTGTGTGTGTGTGTGTGGTGTGTGTGTGTGTGTGTGTGCGTGGGGTGTGAGGGAGCAGGTGTGTGTGGAGGCGCAGCAGCGCGAGGTGGAGGAGGGAGAGGAGGTGCAGAGGCAGCAGGAGGAGAGAGAGGCTCCAGAGGCCGTCCCAGGCCTCCGCCCTTCCGCCAGACGCAGACAAGGACAAGAAGAAGGCAGGGAAGAAGAAAGGTAGAGGATGAGCGACGCACCACCACGCTGGGGGAGGTGCTGGGGGAGGTGCTGGGGGAGGTGCTGGGGGAGGTGCTGGGGGAGGTGCTGGGGGAGGTGCTGGGGGAGGTGCTGGGGGAGGTGCTGGGGGAGGAGCTGGGGGAGGTGCTGGGGGAGGTGCTGGGGGAGGAGCTGGGGGAGGTGCTGGGGGAGGTGCTGGGGGAGGTGCTGGGGGAGGTGCTGGAGGAGGTGCTGGGGGAGGTGGTCTATTCACTTCAGGAGCCTCTGTCCTGTATGTGTGTGACTGGGAATCCTCTCTTCTCTCTCTCTCCTCTCTCCTCTCTTCTCTCTCCCTCCTCCTTCCTCTCTTCTCTCTCTCCTCCTTCCTCTCTCTCTCTCTCTCCTCCTCCCTGTCTTCTCTCTCTCTCCTCCTTCCTCTCTTCTCTGTCTCTCCTCCTCTCCTCCCCCAGGCCCCCCCTCCCGGTAGAGGAGCCCAGCCCCCCCCCTGGCCCTCTGTTGAAGGGGGAGTCGGAGGTGATGCTACGGCTAGCGCTGAGGGCCAGGATCAGACAAGAGTACGCAGCCGCACTGCAACACGAAGGTACACGCTGCCTCTACTTCTACCTGCCTCTACCGGCCTCTCTTTCTCTGCCTTTACCTGCCTCTCTTTCTCTGCCTCTCTCTCTGTGTCTCTCCTTCGACTCTCTTGACTGGGAGGCTGACATTTAAAATATTCTGTCTCTACCTCTCTCTCTCTCAGAATCAGCAGTGAAGGTGCGTGTGGATCTGATTCGTGCGTGTGCTCTCGTGGTGCTACGTAGCCTGCAGAAGGGGGCGGAGCAAGCCTTCAAGGCTATGCAGGATTGGCTTGGAGCCCGCTTCCTGTCTGAGATGACCAGGTGGGCGGGGCCAGGTGTCAGGGCTGAAAACCACAGCTTAGTGTGGTTGTGTGTGTGTGTGTGCGTACTTACGTCTGTGTGTGTGTGTGCCCCCCAGCATCGACCAGCTGGCGGAGGTTGTCCGTCACCAGATCGAGGCGGGCTCGCCGCTGCCTAACGAGCTGGTGCTGGAGAACACAGACTTCTGGGTGGACGGAGACCTGCGCGTGGTGGCCAGCCCCCCGCCGCCCCCCCAGCCGGCCCCCCTAGAGGAGCCCCTGGACGGCAGCCTGAGTCTGAGGCAGCTACACGCCCTGCTGCATCAGCTGCAGCAGGTGGCGCCCTCGGGTGAGATCCACACACACACATACTGAAACATACACACACACCGACACACACAAAACTCTCTTTCTCTGAGACCACACGCCCCGTTGCACATACACGCTACTGCATTAAAAAAAACTATCTCTGCTCTACTCTCTCTCCCTCTCTCTCCCCCCGTCTCCCCCCCTATCCCTCCCCCCGTCCCCTCCCCCTCCAGGTGTGGTGTCTGGGGAGCAGTTCTCGGAGGTGCTCCAGGACCTCACCTGTCTGGACCTGGGAGGGGACGCCCCTGCCAGAGCCCTGGATGCTGCTGTCCCAGCCCCAGGTACCCCACCTCCTCCACACCCTCACCTGTTGTGTGTGTGGTGGTGCCCCACCTCCTCCACACCCTCACCTGTGTGTGTGTGGTGTGTGCCCCACCTCCTCCACACCCTCACCTGTGTGTGTGTGTGTGTGCCCCACCTCCTCCACACCCTCACCTGTGTGTGTGTGTGCCCCACCTCCTCCACACCCTCACCTGTGTGTGTGTGTGTGTCTAGCTAGCTGAGCTGGTCTCCATGCTAACTGTGTGTGTGTCCAGCTAGCTGAGCTGGTCTCCATGGTAACTGTGTGTGTGTCCAGCTAGCTGAGCTGGTCTCCATGCTAACTGTCTGTGTGTCCAGCTAGCTGAGCTGGTCTCCATGGTAACTGTGTGTATGTCCAGCTAGCTGAGCTGGTCTCCATGGTAACTCAGAACAGCGCTATGCTGGACTGGCGCCAGTTCCTGCTAAGCTCCGCCCTGCCCTGGCCCCGCCCCTCGCTGGCCCAGCTCCTGGACACCCTGCAGCGCTTCAAGATGGCGGACGCCCAGGGCACGGGAAACGTCACGGAGGAGCGCTACCTGCAGGTGGGGAGGGGAACTGCATGCTAACGTGGCTAACATACAACATAGCTAACGCCCAGTATAGCTAACACACAACATAGCTAACGCCCAGTATAGCTAACACACAACATAGCTAACGTCCAGTATAGCTAACATACAACATGACTGACATACAACACATATATCCAGCAGTCTGATGGCAACATGTGTGTGTGTGTGTGCTGTGTGTGTCAGACTGACCTGTGGTTCCCTGCTGTGAGCTCCCTGCCCGCCCCTGAAGACCAGTCAGAACCGTTACCTTACAACCGCCTGGCCCACCTGCACCAGGTACACACACACACACCTATACACACACACCACCACCAGTGACAAAAAAATACCTGACCCCTCCTCTCTCCTCTCCCCCCTCCCCAGTTCTTCTTCCGGCTGTTCTCGGACGGCTCCTCCCCCCCTCCCCGTCTGGACTACGTCAGGATGCTGCTGTACATGTCTGCCCACCCAGACCCCCCCCAGGGCTTCACCAGGTCGCTCAGCGTGGTGCTGGGCCGGGCCCTGCCCCACCCCTCCTCCTCCAGGCTGCTCAAGGTGACCCCTACCCCCATCAGGGCTCCCACTCAGGGTGGCACGGTGACGCAAATCGAATTCACCTCGTAACTATTGGGCTTCGTGTGTGCTTGGGTGTGTTCATGTGTGTGTGTGTGTGTGTGTGTGTGCAGTCAGTACCTTGCCTGGAGGAAGGAGTGAGCGAGGCAGTGGAGGAGGAGGAGGAGGAGGGCGAGGTGGGCGTGTCCGTCGGGGCGCTGCTCAGGGTGGTGTGTCACGGGGCAGGCCGCGCCGCGCGGTACAGCCGCTTCCAGCCCCGTCTGCTCAGCCCTGAGGAGGAGCACCGGGAGGTAGGGAGCACCAGGCAGCCGAATCAAGCAGCCCTCTTCTGTTTTATCATGACTGCAGATGTGGAGAAGGCAGGTTTATCTTAGCAGGATTACAGTTTTGTTCTTCTCTCCTCTCTCCCCCCCCTGTCTCCAGGAGCTGGTGAGGGTGTTCAGAGATCTGGGCCTCCAGCCTGATGCAGAAGCTCCCTTCTCTCTCCTATCCCAGCATCCTCTGCTGCAGGACCTGATGGAGTCTGCCACACAGCACCAGCTCATAGTGAGTATCACACGCCATTCCATTGGCTGGCGGCGTGTTTTGGTCTTAGGACCAATCACTTGCCCTGGCGCCCACGCAGAGACCAATCTGGTTTAATATCTCCCCCTCTCTCTCTCTCTCCCTCCCCTCCAGGACATCCCCAGACTGCTCCAGGGGGGGCAGTAGAGAGCAGCAGACCCTCTCACACGCTGACCCTGGGAGGACGCCCCAAACCACCACACCCTACCACACCCAATCCAGCCTACCCCACCCTACCCCTCACCTTAGCCCACACCTACCCCACCACTACCCGACCCCACTCTACCCCACCTTACCCCACAAAATCCCTCACCTTACCCCACCACTACCCCACCACTACCCCACCCCACTCTACCCCACCTTATCCCTCACCTTAGCCCAAACCTACACCACTTGATTCAATACTAATTACGTTTAGAAATCAATAATCAACTCGCTCAAGTTGTTTAAAAAAGTGATTCTGCAAACTGTTGCATTTTAACCAATTAAACATGCAGGTGTGGAAATACTATGTTGCTTCTATTCTCTTGTTTCTCAAAGTGTGAGTGTGTGTGTGTGTGTATGTGTGTGTGTGTGTGTTTGTGAGTGAGTGAGAGAGAGAGGTGGAGGGGAGCCCGTGGTGCTCAAGCAGAGCTCCAGATCGATGCGACTCGCTCATCTTTCTGACTGACTTGTTCCCCTAATGACCTTTCGGGAAACGCAGCCATACGCAGAGCCGAGTCACAAAGAGGCTTTTGTCCCCGCCTACACGTCCCAGGGTTTGGATTGGCCTCCAAACCGCCAGAGAGGAACCTGTGTGTGGCGGAAAGACCGCTCCCATTCAGAGGCGACTGTTATGGTTGCTTTTCTGTTTAATCAGTCGGGTGCCTCCGTTTGTGTATTCAGACACAATTAAGGCGATGTTCACCGTGACAGGCAACATGGAGCCTGGTGGAGTCATCTCCTAGAATGTTTGTTGAATCTTTTTTATGTAGCCTACGGATTAAACCTTTAGTTTTCTACAGTTTATAGATTAGAAGAGTTGAAACTTAAATAAATAAAAACGAACGCACAACTGCTGCCGGAAGGACCATTCAAGACTTCTCAGTCACAGCCAAACTTGTTTACTCTTCTATGAATGTTATTCTGTTTTCCCTTCATTGTTAATTGACAGCTGCATTCACCCTCTCTGAGGCTAATGAATTAGAAATATGCTAACTGGCCGGCTAACAAGCTAGCTGTATGCTAGCTAGCTGGCCGGCAGCCTGCTTTAACTGGCGCCCCTGGCTGTGGTCAAGGACGTGTGCTTGGGTGTAGCTGTCTGTTTGGCTTGCATGTCTGTCCTAATCACTGGGAATAGATATCATGGATATTAGTGTGCAGTACATCTCATTATCACGTTTAGTACTTAATTAGAGCAAAAAAAAGAAAAGGCTTCTGTTTTGTTTAATTAAATCGTGTTTGGCCAAAAGAATTTCAGTGTTCTGTGTACTTTACCCCTCTCTCTCCCCCTCACTCTCTCTCTCCCTCTCTATTTCTATCTCTATCTATCTCTTTCTATCTCTGTTTTTTTTCTTTCTTTATTTTCTCTCACAATCTATTGTTGCTACTCTTTCTCTACCACTCGTTCTCTCCCTGTCTCGGAGTAATAAAAGAGAGCTTTTTTTCAGTTTGCCGTTTCTATCCATTTTAGAACGAGCAGGATTCCTCCAATCAAATGATGCTCTCTGTCTTCCTGACAAATACAAAACAGAAAAGAAAGGGGGATGGTGGATTCTCTCTCTCTCACACACATCACTGCTGGTCCACCTCAGATGAACTTAGAGTGTGACTCTGGAGGAAACATCCCATTCTCTCCTGGAGCCCCCCACACACAGGAACACACACACCCTGCACACACATTAAGACACACACACACACACAGCCTCCACATTAACACACACACCCAGAGTGGACCAGTCCTGACCAGAGAGCAGGGGCGACCAGGTCTGTTCTCTGCCCCAGAACGGAGCAGCATGATGGGCAGGGTGTCTCTGGTGTGTGGGCTCCTCCTGGCTGTTCCTGATCTGCTGCACGCTGCCAAGATCCTCACGGTCTCCCTCATTGGTCAGTAGATCCTCTCTGTCTCTTATCGGTCAGTAGATCCTCTCTGTCTCTCATCGGTCAGTAGATCCTCTCTGTCTCTCATCGGTCAGTAGATCCTCTCTGTCTCTCATCGGTCAGTAGATCCTCTCTGTCTCTCATCGGTCAGTAGATCCTCTCTGTCTCTTATCGGTCAGTAGATCCTCTCTGTCTCTTATCGGTCAGTAGATCCTCTCTGTCTCTTATCGGTCAGTAGATCCTCTCTGTCTCTCATCGGTCAGTAGATCCTCTCTGTCTCTTATCGGTCAATAGATCCTCTCTGTCTCTTATCGGTCAGTAGATCCTCTCTGTCTCTTATCGGTCAGTAGATCCTCTCTGTCTCTCATCGGTCAGTAGATCCTCTCTGTCTCTTATCGGTCAGTAGATCTCAGAAGATGATGCTTTCATACGGTTGTATTGTGTTGTATTGTGTTGTGTGTGTGTTAAGCTGTATTGTGTGTTGTTTTTATGTGTTAAGCTGTGTTGTGGTGTGTGTATTGGTGTGTGTGTGTTAAGCTGTATTGTGACATGTGTGTGTGTGTGTGTGTGTGTGTAGGTGGAAGTCACTACCTGCTACTGGATGAGGTCTCACACACCTTCCACCAGAGTGGTCATGAGGTTCGCATGCTGCTACAGCTGGGGAACCCTGTCATCACAGGTGGTACACACACACACACACTCATATACACACACACTCACATATACACACACACTCATATTCACACACACTCATATACACACACACTCACATATATACACACACACACACACACACACCCACCACACACTCGCTCATGCACACACGTCACACACACCTCATACATGCACCTCTCACACCTCACACACCTCTCACACCTCACACACCTCACACACCTCACACACCTCACACACCTCTCACACCTCACACACCTCACACACCTCACACACCTCACACACCTCACACACCTCACACACCTCTCACACCTCACACACCTCACACACCTCACACACCTCTAACACCTCACACACCTCACACACCTCTCACACCTCACACACCTCACACACCTCCCCTGTGAGCCCTGTCAGGTCTGCAGTACGCGGGGCGATCCCACAGCTACCAGCTGACCAGCTGGTCTGCAGGGGACAGCTACATCTCTCAGTACAACAGCTGGTTCCTGGAGCAGCAGACACACTTCCTGCTGGGACAGTACGCCTCACACACACACTCTCTCTGCCTCACACACACACTCTCTCTCTCTCTGCCTCACACACTCTCTCTCTCTGCCTCACACACACACACTTTCTTACACCTTTCTGTAGTTAGGAAGGACAATGATGATGGATGATGACCAGGAGAACACAGATACCATCGTCCTCACATTCATCTCTCTCTCTCTATTTCTCCCTCTCCCCCTCTCTCTCTCTCAGGGACAACTTCAGTAACTTCCTGAACTTCATGGGTCACCTGGCGTACCAGTGCGACCTCATCCTGTCCGACCAGGAAGTGATGTCGTTCCTCCGCAGCGAGACCTATGACCTGGCCATCCTGGACGCATTCAACCCCTGCTCCTTCCTGCTGGCTCATGCCCTAGGTCAGAGGTCAAGACTCAGAGAAAGCTTGTGATTGGCTGCTGAGAAATGCACTCACGGGACAGTGTCGGTGGTTTCATCAGACTGCCTCAACAAATAGTTTTATTAATTAAAATCATCAAACTTCCATCTCACCTGAGTGATGCTGTGTGACTGATCTCACCTGAGTGATGCTGTGTGTCTGTGTCCTCACCTGAGTGATTGCTGTGTGACTGATCTCACCTGAGTGATGCTGTGTGACTGATCTCACCTGAGTGATGCTGTGTGACTGATCTCACCTGAGTGATGCTGTGTGTCTGTCCTCACCTGAGTGATGCTGTGTGACTGATCTCACCTGAGTGATGCTGTGTCCTCACCTGAGTGATGCTGTGTGACTGATCTCACCTGAGTGATGCTGTGTGACTGATCTCACCTGAGTGATGCTGTGTGACTGATCTCACCTGAGTGATGCTGTGTGACTGATCCTCACCTGAGTGATGCTGTGTGACTGATCTCACCTGAGTGATGCTGTGTCCTCACCTGAGTGATGCTGTGTGTGGTTTCCTCCAGGCTTGCGCTACGTGTCCTTCTACCCCGGGGTCTGAACGCCCCCCTCTCCGCCAGCCTCCCCGCCCCCCTCTCCCACGTCCCCGTCTTCAACTCCCGCCTCTCCGATCACATGACCCTCTGGGAGCGCGTGCAGAAACCTGCTGTGGGCCGTGGCCTCCCCGATTGGTCAGGAGCTGGTGTTCCGCAGGTTCCAGGTCGTGGCAGAGCGTCATTTCCCTCCGGAGGCCCCGGCCCCGCCTTTTTCAGAGCTGTACAGCCAATCAGAGCTGTGGGCGTTCAACACGGACTTCTCATTGGAGTTCCCCCAGCCACTGATGCCCTACACCCTGCTAGTGGGGGGGCTGTTGTCCAAGCCTGCGTCACCTGTTTCCCAGGTGTGTTCATACATCATCATCATCATCATTCTAACATCCTGACTCACCCAAGCCTGTCCTTGTGGTGGAACTCGTCCACAATCATCACATCAGTTTGAATACTTACGCGTGTGAGCTCCCTGCGTTGCTGCCCCTCCAGGATCTGGAGGAGTGGATCTGTGGCTGTGGCGAGGCCGGCTTCGTGGTGGTGACCCTGGGGTCCATGCTGTCCTCCATCCCCCTGGAGGACCTGCTGCTGGAGCTGTCTGCAGGCCTGTCCTCCCTCCAGCAGGGGGTGCTGTGGAGGTACGAGCCGGGCCGCTGGCCCCCGCACATCCCCCAGCCGCCCAACGTCCGGCTGGAGGGCTGGCTGCCGCAGAACGACCTGCTGGGTAGGGCGCCCCCTCTGGACTGGAGGAGTCTCTGCAGTCGAGGGAAATTACTGAAATGTGATCTTGGAATTTTGGGGGGGGGGGATTTGTGTTTCTGCTGTAATTATCGCTCACTCCCACCCTCCCTCCCTCTCTCTCCCTACCACCCTCTCTCTCCCTCACCCCATCCTCCCTCGACCTCCCCCCTCCCAGGCCACCCCAGGGCCCGTGTCCTGGTGACCCACGCGGGGCAGAACAGCGTCCTCCAGGCTGTGTACCATGCTGTCCCCGTCCTGGCCATCCCCCTGTTCGGGGATCAGTTCGACAACGCCGTCCGTGTTCAGGCACGGGGTCTAGGACTGGCAATCAGACCCCAGCAGCTCTCCAGGCAGCTGCTCACAGACACCATACTCACCCTCATACAGGACCCCAGGTAGGGCCACACCTGCCACACACAGCCAGCAAACAAGCCTGGGCTTTAGCTTAGCGGGCTAACACTGTCGCTACTTCGCATAGACGGACGGATGATGGTCAGTAACTCCTACTTCCTGTCCCCGCCTTCCCTGAACAGATACAAGACCTCAGCACTGTCACTCAGCAGGATCCACCAATCACAGCCTCTCGCTCCCGGGCCTCTGCTGGTGAAGTGGGTGGAGCATGTTCTAATGAGTGGGGGCGGGGCCCACCTTCGCCCCGCCTCCCTGGACCAGCACTGGTTCCAGCGCTGCCTGCTGGATGTGGCCCTGCTCCTCTCCCTGGGGCTGCTGGGAGTTGTAGTCCTGGCTTGGGCCCTACTGAGGGGCAAAATCAGCAGCAAGGCTAAAGTGAAACTACAATGATGGAGGGAACTCAGGGATGGAATGGGACTTATGGTGGCTTATCTTATGTACTGTACATTTGTTACATTCACTGTTGTGCGTCAGGTAGGGTTAGTGTGCATGGTTCAGTGAGTCAGTAGTATGAATAACATTAATGTATGGGTGGATTATGGATAGACAGACGGATGTATGTATAAATACACACATAGATGTAGAAGTATCTTCTGTTTCAACAGTGTAAATAGGATGCAAAAGATTCAATAAACAAACCTTTGAAAACACCAAAACCAGCTTTTCTCTGTCCTCCTCTCCTCCCCCTCCCCCCCTCCCTCCCTTCACTCCTGGGTGGCCTGGTCCCTCGTTAACCCCTGCTTGGTCGACCGGGGTTGGGGCAGGAGAAGAGGGGAGAGGAGGAGGAGAGCCTCTCGGAGTTAGTGAGTCAGAACGGTCACGGCCCTCGACCATGTCGTGACAAGAGAACATAGGACGGAATCCCCTCCCTCCACCCTCCCCAACACACACACACCCTCCCCAACACACACACACACCCTCCCCAACACACACACACACCCTTTCTCCTCGCACGCGAACATGCCGTCCAGGAGGAGCAGGGCATTGTGTAGGGTGAAAGGCTAACGGGATGACCTCTGATTGGCTGAGAGCTTGTTCTGGTTCTGAGTGCTCCTCTGGGTCAGTTACCATGGCGACTCTAATCCCCCCACGCCCCCCTCCCCTTACCCCCTCCCCCTCGTCCTTCCGAAGCTAAATTGTAGATGCAAACACACACACAAAGGAGAAAGCAATCAAACACTCATCTTTGTATAATGAAAACTTTACTCAAACTGTTCTGTGCAATCACATCATTGATACAAAACTGACTCTGAACTTAGTTCGCCTTGTTGATTTAGGAAGAAAAAAAGAAAACGCAGTTTCAAATAAATACACCTTATTTGGCACAGCGATGAGTCCCTTCAGGTAAACAACAACAGGAGGTAAACAAGCCCTTCACAGGAGCCACGCTCACCTGGACACACCTGGGGCCTGGACACACCTGGGGCCTGGACTACCAAACATGTTCAACATGCCAGGGATATCTTCTAGTTAGCTGGCAAAAACAGTCAGAGCCTACACTTATTTACTTTACAGTGAAAAAGTGTAGTCAGGACTTCAACTTTTGTTATTATGTTGAACTCGCTTTGTAGTACAGGCTCCTGAATGAAGAATGATGTTATCTAAGAATCTTAGTTATCTTAGATTCAACTAACTAAACTAAGTCTTTACAGTGGGAAAAAGACAATGAATAAATGGATGAAAATAATCGAAGGATTGGACCGTAGTATATATAATTATACATAATCACTATCATATCAATAAATATAATGTTAAAACCGGCTCTCCCCAGGCTGAAGGCCCCGGTGGACACGAGGATCTCATCCTGCAGTTACTGTTCACCGTCTCACCTGACAGAGAGGAGACCAATCAGAAAAAGCCCTTTACACTGCATGGTGTGTTGGAGTGTGTGTGTGTGTGTGTTGACCTTAGTCTGGTCACACACACACACACACACACTTCCTGAGAGAACACTACCACAAGGTTTCACTTTCTTCATCTCATCCCTTCTTCCCTCCAGACCTCCGCTCCCTCTCTTCTCTTCCTCTTCTCCTTGATCCCTTTTTTCTATCCCGAGTTTCTCAGACGTCATCGAAGATGCCAGAGTGAGATAGAGACATGTACCGTCCCCCCTCCGACCTGGAGAGAGAGAGAGAGAGAGGGGGAGAGGGAGAGAGAGACAGAGAGATAACATGATGTTTACTATCAAAGAGTAGTCATAAAGTTCAACGTCTAACAGCCTGATCAGTGCAATAACAAGAGAAGGATGTAAAGATACTTCAATTACTGCTACTCACGCACACACTCTCACACTCTCTCTCTCTCTCTGTCTCACACACACACACTCTCTCACACACACACACACCAGCACCTGAGGGAGGGAGAGTGTGTGCTGGTGTAGAGAGGCTGCAGGTGCTCTGCTGGGTCATTCTCCTCGGTCCACGAGCTCAGCAGCCCTGGGTGGACACAAGCCAGGGTTACTGTCGAAACTAACAACCCTGGAACTTACAGAGGTTTACTGTCGAACCAAATGACACTTGATGTCACCAGGTCACCTGATCTCCCTGTGACATCACCAGGCCTCACCTGCTGTGCTCTCCGTAGACGACTCGCTGTCCTTCAGCGCTGAGTTCCCCCTCCTGGTGCTCCCCGCGTCCTGCCTCTCTGCGTACCTCCCCCGCCAGCCCTGGACCCCCCACACAGGAGACAGCGTTATCTGGGTGCACCGGCCCTTCACAGAGCTGGGCAGAGCCCCAGGGTGCAGCAGGGGGTTTGAACCGAGGTTCTGAGGGGCTCACCTGTCTCCGACTCTCCCCCTCCTCTCTCCTATGACGCTTCCGGCGCTCTGCGCGGCCCACAGGAAAACAGGAGGGAAACAGGAAGTAACACTTTATTATGGGAGGGAGGGAGAGTGGGAGGGTGGGAGTGGGAGGTAGTGAATGAGTGTGAGAGAGAGAGAGAGAGAGAGAGAGAGAGAGAGAGAGAGAGAGAGAGAGGGAGGGAGTGAACCTCGTCTGATGAGTTCCCGCCCCTCGTCCACCAGGTCAGAGGTCAGGTCGTCGTGGTTACTCATGTACTGCTGGAAGCCCATCAGGTTCAGACAGCGGCTACCAAGACTACAGGAGGAGAGGAGAGGAGGAGAGGAGGATCAAATATGTACATTTAGAAAGTCCTGATTAGTCTTGATCATATTCTAACTCCAAACTTCTCTTTAAATGAACCATTAACAGTCACACTAAAAGCGTTAGAAGAGTATACAGTGATCCTTCACAATAAGAGTCCTGGAGCACGCTGGCCAGGCTGACCTGTAGTAGGTGGAGATGCAGAGGATAACCACCAGCATGGGGTAGTAGATGTAGAACCCGTCTGCTATGAAGAACAGCAGCCGCATGGAGCCCATGATCTGGGAGGGATCACATCATCAACCAATCAGACCTAATCTATCCACTAATCAATCAACCAATAACAGCCCAGAGGGGCGTGGCTGTGACTCACGGAGGTGTAAGCGGTCTGCTGTCTGTCCTGGTGGGAGATGGCAGAGTCCATGTGGATGAGACCCAGGAAGTTGAGGCAGAGGGGCGGAGTCAGGCGACAGAACAACCTGGAACAGAAGCAGCGAACACACACACTGAACGACAGGTTCACCCCCCGCCTACACACACACACACACACACACACACACACACACACCTCTTTCTCCATTCTCTCCTTCTCTCTCTCTCTCTCTCTCTCTCTCTCTCTCTCTCTCTCTCTAAAACACACACACACACACACTGCGTACATACATGCCGCTGAACTGCAGGCTGTAGGCGTCAGTCTGGTGGGGTACGAGGTAGTAGTAGTTAAACACTCGGATGTGGAACACGGTGGAGTAGACACACACACACAGGAAGAAGATGGTGGCAAAGCACGCCATCTAGTGGACAGACACGGTCACAACAACAACAGAGGAAGCTGATTACCTGAGAGACTGACGGAACCTTCTAGAACTTCTTGGGAACATTCTAGAACTTTTAGGGAACATTCTAGAACTTCTAGGGAATGTTCCAGAACTCGAACTTTAGTTAGAGGGATGTTTTTAGGAATAACTTTTGTAGCTCAGTTTTTTTTTTTACCATTTCTATATACATCATCTTCATACTGTTCAGTTCAGTAGTGTAACATACCAGTATTTCCATAACAAGATTTCATATAGTAACTATAAGATGCTGGCCTGGTTTCAGAGTGTTGTGATACAATGTGGGAGGTATCGAGGCAGGGCCCTACCTCTATGTAGAGGTAGTTGTAGTCTGCCTCGGCCAGGTGGACCAGAACAGCAAACACTGAGAGAACGGGCCTGGTGCTGAAGAAGGTGCACTCAGACCAGACCACAGCCAGGGACATGAGAGACAGAACCACCGCCAGAACCCGGTAGAACCACGCCCTCAGAACACACTCCCAGAACCACTCTGGAGACACAGGGACAGAATTAAGCGATTAGACTGGACTTGGAAAGCAAACTTTATATTTCAGAGCTATTACTGAAATATGCAGGGAGAGGGTGTGTTCAGCTTGGTCACTGATAGTGTTCTCTCTCTCACACACACACACACACACTGCGATAAAGGTTGCGTAAGAGTGTGTGTGTCTGTTTCTCTCTGGTTTTCCTTATCGCTTCAATTCTTTCTTCACACACCTTGGAAACTGTGTGTGTGTGTGTGTGTGTGTGCGTGTGTGTGTGTGCGTGTGTGTGTGTATCTCTGGCCCTACTGTATGTACATTAGATTAGTACAGTTTTGTGTCTAAAGATACTGAACACAATTGAACCGGATCAAACAGGGGTCACACAGGGGTCACTTCATCTTGTTTACATCGGCATGGTAACAACTGAACCCCTATAACGCACACAAATAAAACCCAAATGAAACCGACAGCCACGCTGACCACAGGGGCCGTGGCCAGGTGGGGTGAGAGAGCGTACCCATGCAGGGGGGACAGAGGAGGGAGCGGGCCCAGGACTGGGGCTGCTCGCTGGGGAAGCTGTGGGTGAACTGGTGGGTCTGGCTGCTCTGGTTCTTGGACACGTCCTCCAGGTGGAGGGCTCGCTCCAGCAGGATCCTCCACTGGACCTGCGTCTGGCTGTGCCTCTGCACCCACCAGATCACCTGGCACACACACACATCATTACACACACACATGTTTACACAGAGAGAGAGAGAGAGGGGGGGGGGGGAGAGAGAGACGGAGAGAGAGAGGGGGGGGAGAGAGACAGAGAGAGAGAGACGGAGAGAGAGAGATAGAGGGGGGGGGGGGAGACAGAGAGAGATAGAGAGACAGAGAGATAGAGATAGAGAGAGATAGAGAGATAGAGGGGGGGGGGGAGAGAGAGATAGAGAGACAGAGAGAGACAGAGAGAGAGAGACGGAGAGAGAGAGATAGAGGGGGGGGGGGGGAGACAGAGAGAGATAGAGAGACAGAGAGATAGAGAGACAGAGATAGAGAGAGATAGAGAGAGAGAGAGAGGGGGGGGGGGGGGGGAGAGAGAGACGGAGAGAGAGAGGGGGGGGGAGAGAGACAGAGAGAGAGAGACGGAGAGAGAGAGATAGAGGGGGGGGGGAGACAGAGAGAGATAGAGAGACAGAGAGATAGAGAGACAGAGATAGAGAGAGATAGAGAGAGAGAGAGATAGAGGGGGGGGGGAGAGAGAGATAGAGAGACAGAGACAGAGAGAGACAGAGAGAGATAGAGAGAGAGGGGGGGGGGAGAGAGAGATAGAGAGACAGAGACAGAGAGAGATAGAGAGAGATAGAGAGAGAGGTATTCTCCACCTGTTTGTGCAGCTTCACCAGGCTGGTCTTGGAGGGGAGGAGGTTCTGCTGGGTTTCCTCCGCAGGGCTCTCTGTGTTCCTGCCCAGCCTCTCCTGGTACTCTATAGGACACTGCAGCAGGAAGAGGAGGGGCTTAGACAGGAAAGAGGAGGGGGTTTGGGCAGGAAGCGGAGGAGCTCTGGCAGGAAGTTACAGCAGTAAGGATTAGTTTAGGAGCCGCAGTCTGACCTTCCTCAGGATGGTGTCCACACACCTCCTGAGAGGGTGTCTGAAGCTGATGGCCTGATGCATGCTGGCCACCTCCTGTCAGAGACACACAGGGACAGGGTCAACTATCCTGATCCTTCCCCAACAACCAGCCTCTGGGGCTGGAGGACAGATCTCTCACCCCTCCCCTGCCCTCACCTCCCCTCCTCCCTCACCTCCCCTCCCCTGCCCCTCACCTCCCCTCCTCCCTCACCTCCCCTCCTCCCTCACCTCCCCTCCTCCCTCACCTCCCCTACCCCTGCCCCTCACCTCCCCTCCTCCCTCACCTCCCCTGCCCTGCCCCTCCCTCCCCTCCTCCCTCACCTCCCTCCTCCCTCACCTCCCCTCCTCCCTCACCTCCCCTGCCCTGCCCCTCACCTCCCCTGCCCCTCACCTCCCCTGCCCTGCCCCTCACCTCCCCTCCTCCCCTCACCTCCCCTGCCCTGCCCCTCACCACCCCTCCCCTCCTCCCTCACCTCCCCTCCTCCCTCCCCTCCTCCTCACCTCCCCTTACCTCCCCTCACCTTCCCTCCTCCTCACCTCCCCCTCCTCCCTCACCTCCCCTCCTCCCTCACCTCCAAGGCATCCTCCAGCCCCTCCTCTGCCTCGGACTTCTCCACCGCCATCTTGGCCACCTTGAAGTAGGTATTGGACAGCAGGTAACCGTGGCGAGAAGCCCTCCAATAGCAACGGGGGATGTCTACCAGGCCGTAGCCTAGCAAGAGCACCAACAGGAAGAGGCCCCAGGTGTTGGCGGCGGCGATACCGATGGTCTGGAGCTCACGCCTGGTGAGAACGGGAGACAATATCCCATGGGTGGAGAGGACGGATACACACACAGACACACACAGATACACGCACACACAAACTCCCTCCTCCACACACACAGATACATACTCACACACACACACACACACACACACTGACCAAGTGAGGTGCCACTGAGGGTGAGCAGCGAGGTAGATGAGCAGGGAGATGAAGATGAGCAGGTAGGTTCCGTAGTAGACAGCGTTCTCTATCAGCGCCGTCTTCACCCTCCCCGCCCTGGAGAACGCTCCGGAACGAGCGTAGGACTGCATGAAGGGAATCAGCAGCCTGCACGCACACACACACACACATTAAGAGTGTGTGAGTGTGTGTATGAGTACATGTGTGTGTGTGTGTGTGTGTGTGAGAGATTACCAGGTGAGACATTGTGATGTCAGTAGACCACACGCCAGAATACCGGCAGGATTCCATCTGAGATGTAGCTCCAGGGTTTAGAACACACCTTCAGGGGACTGTGGTCACACACACACACAGGATTCAATTACATTGAATAAACATTTATAAACATGTCTGCGTGTCTGTCCCAGTGAGGAAAGAGTGGTAGGACCAGGTGCTAGACACGGCCCAGCAGGAGAGCAGGCTAACCCAGGGCTGGTGCTGGTACCTACCGGCCGGTGGGGATGACGGAGGTGTTGGATGAGTTCTGGTTGGCAGCGTGCTGCACTGGTCAAAGCATTCCCATGTGGGTCGTTGTCTATCTTACACTGGTTATAGATGGTCTGGAGACACACACACACACACACACACACCAGAATAGGCTTTATTATAAGAAATAAATATATATAACTATAGACAGTTAAGCAATCACAGGATAACACACACACACACACCCTCACACACACATCACACACCACACACACACACACCCTCACACACCCCTCTGGTTACCGTGCTGACGTCGAGAGGCAGGATGAGGATGATGAGGATACTGAGGTACCAGGCCAGCAGCGTCCCCAAGCAGCACCAGGGGCTGCTGCTTCCTCACGTTACCATAGCGATGCAACAGGAAGAGAGCCAGGAAGAAGGCCAGCACGACCACCACGCCCAGCGCCGCCTCGCTCATCCTCCTCGTCACGGCAACATCGCTGGACACACACCTGGGACGCACACCTGAATAAACTGCAGGGAGAGAGGGAGGAGAGAATGAGAGAACGAAAATCGATAAATATGTAGGTGTAGACAGAGAGACAAGAGAGACAAGAGAGACAAAGAGAGACAAAGAGAGACAGAAGAGAGACAAGAGAGAGAGACAAAGAGATACAGAGACAGAGAGAGGGAGAGAAAATAGAAATATACCTGTAGATATAGAGAGAGACAATCTCCAAAACTAGACTGCCTATGACTTTCACATCCTCCAGCGCGACTTTGTAAAAGATGTGTCTACACGGCAAAATCAGTCACGAATAACGAGTTCTCCTTTACAGCAACAATTGTGTGATCGCTATTGCGCTTTGTGTTATGGGCTACAGCCCCCCTCAAAGTAGGTTAATTTATTATTTCTAAGTATACACCACAAAAAAACTACTCATTTCAAACAAGTGGAGCGATTACGATTGAAAAACTATCAAAGGTATCAACGCAAAAATCGACTGTCTATCCGTATAAATTATGCACCGGTAATTCATTGTATGGTGAAGAGCGGCAATCAATAATATTACAGCACGATTACTCGTTGGATCTGTATTAAGTAATTATTTTATAGGATATTAAATACTTTTTCTAAATAACTTAAATGCAGACACAGTATGTAGAAGAAAGACGTACCTCTACTTTCGGCTGTTGATAAACCTGCTTATCTCCCTCTTGACGGATAATAACATTCTGTTCCCAAAACGTGGATCGCTGTACACAACCTTTGAAACAATTGCGTAACCACACTGCGCATGCCTGGCCGTGCAATCCTTGGCATGTCGGGAAACGTAGTCCTTGAAAATCGTGACAGTCAGGAGTAAGTAAGTAAGTCACACGACACTATATGAAACCGTATTAAATCAGCACAACAATGAATCACGTGTTTTACGTGCTTTATTAAATTACGTCGCACAAAGGTTCCTACTATGTCACTGGAAATACAGTTTATACAGACCATAATAAAAAATCTTTAAGCAAATAGTTTGAATGTATCTCAAAAATTCCTCTCCTCTCCTATCTCTCCTCCCCTCTCCTCCTCCCTGGTCGGTTGACGGTTTGTTGTCTTGACAGGCTGGGTGCGTCACCATGGCAATCTCTCCGTTCTCTGGACACTGGATTCGCCTCTCTGGGCGGTCGACAGGTCAGCCGGTCTCCCGATATATATAGAATCGAGCGTAATCTGTTCTGGGAAACCTGTTTCATTGTTACAGAACATAACGATCAACCACAGAAAAATCAGCCATCTGTTTACTACTAGTACTTTTTGTGTGTTTGTTGTAGTGTTTTATCACACTCCAGAATAAGTAATATTTTAGAATATAAAAAACATTTACACATAATCTTGACAGTATTTTTTCGTCCCAGTTCGTCATGCCTCCACAACCTCAGTCTCAGCAGTTGTGGAACATCCACATCAATGGCTCCTCAGACACCAGGGAGCCCAGTATGTCGAAACAAACCGTCCCTGTCCTCCAGGAGAATGTCCACGTGTCCCAACAGGTCCAAGCAAAGGTGCTCCAGCAGGTTCAGACACACTCTCCACTCCTCCGTGGACTCAGCGCCGCCCAGGACACTCAACCAAACAGACCCAAAGATGTCCAGAGACTGTGGCCAGTCCTCCAGGAGGCCCTCCATGTCCATGTCCATGTCCCTGTCCCTGCTCCTGTCCCTGCTCCTGTCCCTGCTCCTGTCCCTGCTCCTGTCCCTGCTCCTGGCTGACTGGGCCTCATCCAGGGGACTCAGGGACCAGGAAGTGGGCTGGGCTGGGGTGCTGCGGCCCTTCTAAGGTGTGTCACCTACTTGTGACCTCTCCCTCCCTCCCTCTTTCTCTCTCTCTCTCTCGTTCTTTCTCTGTCTCTCTTTCTATCTGTGTGTGTGGTAAGTCTCTCTCTCTCTCTTTCTGTCTCTCATTCCCTTTCTGTCTCTCTTCCTGTGGCAAGTCTCTCTCTCCCTCTCTCTCTCTCTCTCCTGCTCTCTCTCTCCCTCTCTCTCTCTCTCTCTCTCTCTCTCTCTCTCCTCTCTCTCCCCCTCTCTTTCAGCTTAGAGCAGAGTGCAGGCCATCTGTTCAGTTGTGTATCCTGATCCTCACCCTGCTCAGAGGGAGGCCTGTGGGGGATTACTCCAGTCTGCATTTAGAAGCTTCAGTGTGGTCCTCTGACCCCAGGACGTGAACAGGATGACTGGATCAGTTCCTCAGAGTGACCACCAGGTGGCAACGCCAATATCATCCTGCTGCATTTAGGGATTCTACAGAACACTGTTTGGAGGCTGCTCATTGAGTGCTGAACATCAACACAAACAATTGGTTTACTATTCCATCTCTCCTCTCTCTCTCTCTCTCTCTCTCTCTCTCCTCTCTATCTCTCTCTCTCTCTCTCTCTCTCTCTCTCTCTCTCTCTCTTACTCTCTTTCCCTCTTTCCCGATTTCTCTACTTCTCTCTCTCTCTTAATTTATTTCCCTCTTTCTCTACTTCTCTCTCTCTCTCTTCTCTCTCCACACACTCTCTCTCCTTCTCTTTCTGGTCCTGGCCCTGGCCCTGGCCCTGCCCTGGCACTGGCCCCTGGCCCTGGCCTGGCCCCTGGCCCTGGCCCTGGCCCTGGCCTGGCCCTGGCCCTGGCCCTGGCCTGCCTGGCCTGCCCTGCCCTGGCCCGGGCCCTGGCCCTGGCCCTGGCCCTGGCCCTGGCCCTGGCCCGGCCCTGGCCCTGGCCCTGGCCCTGGCCCTGGCCCTGGAGGGTCAGATGTGAGAGCAGCCAGCCCTAGAGTCCCAGCAGGGCCCTTACAGACAAGAGCGGCGGCTCAGGTCTGACTCGGGTTTGAAGTCGGATCATTCAATCCCTGGGAAACCAAGAACACAATGATTACAGGGGACAAAGCCAGCACAGTTCTGTTTGTCCCTTGAGGGCCCCTGTAGAGCTGGGATCCCATAACCTGGCCTGGATACACCCCCCAGAGACCAACCACTCCCCCCTCCCCCCTCCCTCCCAGCCTCCCATCCTGCTCACCTACAACAGCTGAGGAAGAAGGAGAGAGGGAGGGAGGTAGGGAGAGAGGAGAGAGAGAGAGAAAGAGAGAGGGAGAGAGGGAGAGAGGGAGGGAGAGAAGAGGAGATAGGGAGATAAAGAGAGCGAGAGAGAGAGAGGGAGAGAGGGAGAGAGGGGGAGAGGGGGAGAGGGGGAGAAGAGGAGATAAAGAGAGGGAGAGAGAGAGAAGAGGGAGAGAAGAGGAGAGAAGAGGAGATAGGGAGATAAAGAGAGGGAGAGGGAGAGAGAGAGAAGAGGAGATAGGGAGATAAAGAGAGGGAGAGGGAGAGAGAGCTCTACAAAGACCAGGTTAGGGTTACACGCCCAGCAGAACTACCCCAGGGTTTGGGCTGGGCTGTCACCCAGGAACATGCACTGAGGGAGCTGGGAGGATGGTGAGAGTGTGTGTGTGTGTAGGTGTGTAGGTGTTGTGTGTGTGTGTACTACAGTTGAGGAGGCTTTTGTGTCTGCAGACTGCAGGGAAGCTCGTTGAATGAGTGGCCAATGACATCACGAGGTGGGCTTACAAAAGCTGCAATTGGAATGTGATGGTTCCATAGAGATGTAGAATATCTCCTATCCTCTCTCTCTCTCTCTCTCTCTCTCTCTCTCTCTCTAATCACCCTCTCTCTCTCTCTCTCTCTCTCTCTCTCTCCTCTCTCTCCTCTCTCTCTCTCTCTCTCTCCTCTCCAAGATGACACAGCAAAATCAAAGACAATGTCCCCAAGGACGAGTCAAGATGAAGAGCCTGTTTCTGTCTGTGATGGCGACACTGGTCTGTAGGTAAACACCAGTGTTTTCACATGCACAAACTCTCTCTCTCACACACACACACACACACACACACACACACACACACACACACACACTCGTGTATGTTGACCCACATGACAGGATGGGACAATAGATCTGGTTCACACGGATGGGATCAGACACACCACAGAAGAAGAATCCTCTCAGTTCCACATTCCAACTTTAATGTGTTTAACAGACCCCACCTCTGCCTGGTAGCATGGAGGGAGGGGAGGGAGGGAGGGAGAGGGGGAGAGGTGGGAGAGGGGGAGAGGGGGAGAGGGAGGTTGAGAGAGAGAGGAAGAGAGAGAATGTGAAAAAAAGGAGAGGGAGAGAGAGCCTCCAGGCTCCAGCTCCAGCTCCAGCCTCCAGCCTCCAGCCTCCAGCCTCCAGGCCTCATTGTTGTAGCTTCAAACCCCTGTCCCCGTCGCTAGTTCTGTCCCAGACGTTAGCCCCTATCCCAGCCTCTTGCCCCAGGCCCCAGCCTCCAGTCTCCAGTCTCCAGCCTCCAGCCTCCAGTCTCCAGTCCCAAACTCCAGCCTCTAGCTCCAGCCCCAGCCTCCACACACACACACACACACACACACACACACACACACACACACACACACACACACAAACAGCAGCTCTTCTTTCCTCCAGTTCTAATTCTGTTTTCTTCCCCCAGACACATTCACTTCCAGATCCTTCTGAACCAGACACACTGAAAACTCTGCATTGTGCTTGGGCCTCCTCCAAACATAGATTACATCATCTACTGTGAAATGTTTTCCCCAAACACACTCTGGCGTTCTTTCGTTACAAAATAGAGGAAGGATTCAAGTAGGATTTATAGAGCTGAGTGTGTGTGTGTGTGTGAGTGTGTGTGTTTCTTTGTTTGGTGTCTTCACATGGTCAGGGTGTGTGTATGTGTGTGTGTGTCTGCTGGACAGATCTTTATACGTACGTCTGTGTGTGTGTGTGTGTGTTCTTCAGTTGGGAGTCGGGATGAGTTGAGCTTATCCTAAACCGACTGTCACATGAGCTGAACAACAACAACACAACAACAACAACAACAACGTGATTTGGTATTTCTTGTATCTTCTTGCTCTGTGAACAGCCCGCTGCTTCTCCCCTCAGCAGAGCCTGCAGGCTTGTCTACCTCAACCAAGGACAAACTCTCAATATTTGTTTTAAAATGTGTTTGTCCAGCTTGTTGTTTTCACCGCTCAAAGTTTACAAAAGTCTGGCTTCACCAGTAGAAGCTTTGTCAAACACTTGATCACAGTTCAAATGTACTATTGGGAGTCAGGTGGCTGAGCGGTTAGGGTATCGGGTTAGTAATCAGAAAGCAAAATGAAGTTGTGTCCTTGGGCAAGGCACTTCACCCTACTTGCGTCAAGGGGAGTGTCCCTGTACTTACTGTAAGTGACTAAATGTAAAATGTAAATGTACTATTGTAGAAATGAACCTTCTTTTTGAAAGAGCACAGAGGACTTGGTCCGTCCACAGATGACAGAAGGGACTAGATTGTAAACCTTGAGTGATGGGGATCAGGAGAGAGATGGACATGTAGTCTGCAGGTTTGGGAAGGAGAATCAGCGCTACTGTCTTCTTCTCCACAGGAAGATGCAGTCATGCAGCAGCTCACTGAGAGAAAGGAAAACTACACACTCTTTTCTTCCTCCAACTCATTCTCCCTCCCGGCCCCTCATTCTGAAAAGAGGGTTCCCCTTAACTCTACTTCTCTCCTCTCTCTTAACTTCCCCCTCCCCCCTTCCTTCCTCCCCCCTTCCTCCCTCCCCCTCGTCCACCAAGCCCCGCCTCTCTCCCTCCTTCACTCCCCTCATTCTTTCTTGCACCACGCACCCCTCCTTCTTTCACTGGCTCTTTCATTCTTCCTCTCTCTCTCTCTCTCTCTCTCCTCTCTTCTCCTCTCTCTCCTCTCTTCTCCAGAGCTGGCTGCACCAGCCGACAGTGAAGGTCTGTGTCTGTCTGGGGTTGGTTAGGATCTGACCACAACACAGCTGGAAGACACAGGATCTCCTCTCTTTAAAAGTCTCTTTAAAGTCTCAAGGTAAGTTCACTTTTCTTTGTGTGGGTTGAGTGGTGAGTGTGTGTGTGTGAAAGAGAGAGTGCATGTGTGTGTGTGTGTGTGTGTGTGTGTAAACTTCAAGTTGTGTGCTTGTCAGCTCTCCGTCACAAATAACATCCTCAGTCCCGATGTGTCTCTAGTCCACATGTGGGACATTAAAACAAACAAACGAGCGAACCTTAACCCGTGATGTCTGGAATGTGGACGTATGTATAAACTGTGGACTGGAAAGATGACACAGAAAACCCACTTTTGTTTGTTTTTTCTGGTTTGTTTACACCTTTTCTTTTCTCAAATTATAAGTAGTTATTGGCTGCCACTTCCTGATATTTCACAGTTGATTCTAAGCTTACGATTTCATCCAATACTTGTATATTTGAGACTGATACACTGTCAGTTTTTGGTTGTTTTCTTAGAACTGGTTTTCTGCCAAACTATTTTCCCTCAGAAGGTATTGAGCTATGTTACTCTAGAGCAGTTCCCTCTCTCTTTCCTCGGGGTTTGGGGAGTTGCTGGATGGTTCAGTTAGGATCACAGTTCTCCTGAGAGGACTGAGAGCTGAGAGCTTGAATGTGAAGCTCAGGCTGTAAGTAAACAAGCCGCGTCGACAGAGCGATGCTTGATTAGAATCACCCTCATCCACTTTGATCCAGTTTTAATGATCCACTCCTCTTTTGCTCAGTTACAACTCTTTCTATTCACCTCCCTCTCCTGTTTCTTCTCATCTTACCTCTCCTTCCCCCTCTCTCTCCTTCTCTCCCCCTACTCCCACCTGTCTATCTACCTCTAACCTCTCCCCTTCCTTTCCCCCTTCCTCTCACCCACCTCTCTCCCCACCTCCCCCTCTGCCTGCCCGCCTCCCTCCCCTACCACCTCTCACCCCACCTCTCACCCCCCCCTCCACCTACCTCCCTCCCTCCCCCTCTTCCTCCCCTAACCCTCACTTCACAGGAAACCCTCCGGCAGAACCCGTAGGAACCCACAAGAACCCTCCCTCCCTGACCAGCGGCAGAACCTGAGCCAAGAGAACCCCAGCCAGGAGAACCCCAGGAGAACCCCAGCCAGGAGAACCCCAGCCAGGAGAACTCCAGCCAGGAGAACCGGAGTGGTTTCCAGAGGAGCCATGGCCCAGAGTGAGGGGGGGAAGCCCCAGGCCAGGGGCCGGGTGAGGCAGCTCAGGGAGGGGCTGCAGAGCCGCTCCCTGCAGGCCAGGAAGAGGGTGGAGAGCGTAAGCAGGGACGACGTGACCGGCTTCCTCAAACGCAACGCCTTCGTCATCTTCACCGTGGCTGCCGTGATCATCGGTGAGCGTTTGTGTGGGTGTGTGTGTCTGTGAGCGTGTGTGTGGGTGTCTGTGTCTGTGAGAGTGTGTGTGTCTGTGAGAGTGTGTGTCTGTGTGTGTGGGTGTGTCTGTGAGAGTGTGTGTGTGTGTGTAAACTTCAAGTTGTGTGCTTGTCAGCTCTCCGTCACAAATAACATCCTCAGTCCCGATGTGTCTCTAGTCCACATGTGGGACATTAAAACAAACAAACGAGCGAACCTTAACCCGTGATGTCTGGAGTGTGGACGTATGTATAAACTGTGGGCTGGAAAGATGACACAGAAAACCCACTTTTGTTTGTTTTTTCTGGTTTGTTTACACCTTTTCTTTTCTCAAATTATAAGTAGTTATTGGCTGCCACTTCCTGATATTTCACAGTTGATTCTAAGTGTGTGTGTGTGTCTGTGTGTCTGTGTGTCTGTGTGAGAGTGTGTGTGTGTGTGTGTGAGTGTGTGTGTGTCTGTGTGAGAGTGTGTGTGTGTGTGTGATACTGAAAAAGCCCAAATGATGAAGGCAGATGAGTGATGTTAAATATGGGAGAAATCTCAACATCTTACTCTAACTGTGATGTTGTAACGTTAAAATGCTTTTAGCCTCCCCCCACACACACACACACACACACACACACACACACACACACACACACACACACACACACACACACACACACACACACACACACACACACACACGCATGCTCATAGAGGAAGGTAGGAAGAGGAAACAGAGCAATCCCAGATGACTGACCCTGCCTAGACCCCTGACCCCTGGTCATTAACCTTTGACCTCACCAAGCAGGAATAGAGCTTGGCCCTGCTTCCTCACAGCTGCCTCTGAAGACACCCTCACCCCCCCTCATCTTCCCCCCTCTCCTCTCCTCACCTCCCCTCACCCCCCCTCATCTCCCCCCTCACCTCCCCTCTCCTCCCCCCCTCACCTCACCCCCCCTCATCTTCCCCCCTCCCTTCACCTCCCCTCTCCTCACCTCCCCTCACCCCCCCTCTCCTCCCCTCCCCTCACCCCCCCTCCATGCGAATGCACTGGAGTCACTTGCAACACACTAATACTGATTTCTACAAGGAGAGCAGCTGTGTAGGATGCAACATAGCAACACAACACAACAGTCCTGGGCTCAGTCCTGGGCTCAGTCCTGGGCTCTGTCCTGGGCTCTGTCCTGGGCTCTGTCCTGGGCTCAGTCCTGGGCTCAGTCCTGGGCTCAGTCCTGGGCTCAGTCCTGGGCTCAGTCCTGGGCTCAGTCCTGGGCTCAAGGTTAGCTGAAACGTCACATTCTCATCATGGAGGCTGACTCTGTCCTTGCACCTCTCCACTTCCTTCACCCCTCCACCTCTCCACCCCTCCATCTCTCCACCCATCTACCCCTTCATCCCTCCGTCTCTCCTCCCCCCCCTCCTCCTCTTCCCCCTCTCCTCCTCCTCCCCCTCCTCCTCTTCCCCCTCTCCTCCTCTCCTCCTCTTCCTTCCCCTCCCAGGTATTCTGTTGGGCTTCGCTCTGCGGCCGTATGGGATGTCGTACCGGGAGGTGAAGTACTTCTCCTTCCCTGGAGAACTGCTGATGAGGATGCTGCAGATGCTGGTGCTGCCCCTGCTGGTCTCCAGCCTCATTACAGGTAGGACACTCTGCCCCTGCTGGTCTCCAGCCTCATTACAGGTAGGACACTCTGCCCCTGCTGGTCTCCAGCCTCATTACAGGTAGGACACTCTGCCCCTGCTGGTCTCCAGCCTCATTACAGGTAGGACACTCTGCCCCTGCTGGTCTCCAGCTTCATTACAGGTAGGACACTCTGCCCCTGCTGGTCTCCAGCTTCATTACAGGTAGGACACTCTGCCCCTGCTGGTCTCCAGCCTCATTACAGGTAGGACACTCTGCCCCTGCTGGTCTCCAGCCTCATTACAGGTAGGACACTCTGCCCCTGCTGGTCTCCAGCTTCATTACAGGTAGGACACTCTGCCCCTGCTGGTCTCCAGCTTCATTACAGGTAGGACACTCTGCCCCTGCTGGTCTCCAGCCTCATTACAGGTAGGACACTCTGCCCCTGCTGGTCTCCAGCCTCATTACAGGTAGGACACTCTGCCCCTGCTGGTCTCCAGCCTCATTACAGGTAGGACACTGTCAGCATCATCACAGGTATGCTCAGCGCCCACCTCCACATGGCCCAGCACAGAGGTCGACGGTCCCTTTAAGGAAGGAGTGGGAGGGCTGTCGTGGGAGTTGTGTGATTGACTGACAGGAGGCTCAGCCAATCCCCTCGGGGGATATCGTCCCATAACACCAATCTTTGTTGCTGTGTTGAGCTCACGTCACATGACCGACCACGACATGGAGACAACAGAGTCCTGTTCTCACACCAGCACACGAGCTCGGGGTGAGAGTGTGTGTGAGAGAGACAGAGTGTGTGTGAGAGAGACAGAGTGTGTGTGAGAGAGACAGAGTGTGTGTGAGACACACAGTGTGTGTGGGTGTGTGTGTGTATCTTGACACACTCCTGTGTCCAGATGTACCACGAGCTCGTCTCTCTGACCGGCGTTGTTGCTGAACGTCTTCAGAGCGAGGAGGAAGATTCTGTAATGTGAAAGTAAAAAACACAAGAACGCCCACCCTGCTTTGAAGTTTCCCAGAACACGTGAGAGGAGAGAGGGGTGGGGGCTTCCAGGCCAGGGGACGTGATGGAGGGATGGGGGACGGAGGAGGGGAGGAAGAGAGGGTAGGCGCTGACTCTGTGGTCAAGGCCAGCCAATAGGAGCTCTCGGATCTGTCACAGTGGAGCAGGGTCAGAGGTTATGTAACCCCGCCTCCCCCTCAGAAGACAAAGAATCCTTTGACTGGACCCATGAAAAGACGTTTTCCAATAAGATCTGTAGAAGTCTGTTCTGGCAGAAGCAGTTCACACTGAGAGAAGGGAATCAAAGAAAGGAGGGTTATTGCTGTGTCAGTTCAGAGCATAACTCATCGCCTGGCTACAATGAGGAGATTCTGGGGGCGGGGAGGAAGAGGATGGGGGGGAGGGAGGGGAGGGAGGGAGGAGGGAGGGGGGGGGGACCAGAAGTGACAGTGATATAGAATAGCCTTTTTATGTTTACGTATTTTGATGGTAAACTTTGGACGTTATGCTAACATTGTGAAGTTTTCAGAAAACAACGGTTTTCTAAAAATGAATCCCGATACTTCTGCCTTTGTGATACAGGGCTGTTTCTTCACTGACTGAAGCCATCGCTGTTCACCTGTTAGCTCTCACTCTGCGCATCATTCCAAGGCTCCTGTTCCACATCCAACTGGAGCATCTTTTGCAATCTCCTCGTGTTCTCCTGACATTCTAGGTCTGGGGTTTGTGGGTTCCCGCTGGTACGTGACGTTGTAAGACGCCAGAACAACATGGTTGCACACGTATGCGGTTCCCGGTTCTCGTTGATGCCCTTGTAGAGCGAGACACGTGACTGAGATACTGCGTGAAGCTCAGGAGTTAGAGAGTTGTTATAGTTAGTTATATATTTAGTTGTATATGGTTAGTTATAGTTGGAAGGAAGGCCAAACCACTGGAGACAGTCTCAGCAAATCTCTCTTCCCCTTTTTACTCCGCACATTAAAGAGCAATATTTCTTGGAAAACTCATATTGTTTCCAGACATTTTCAGATGAGGGGGGTGGAGGAGGGGGGTGGAGGAGGAGTGGGATGGGGGGTAGGGGTCATGTGAGGTTTACGTAAGAGGAAGCAGGAAGGGGTATGTTGTAATGAGGGTGTAATTGGGCCACAGTTCGTATGGTTCCATCTTAAACAGTGAATCATTGATTTGCACAGTCTGTTCCTGTCATCTGAATGGGATGTAGGTCTGCTTGTTTTGGCTCAAGGTCAGTCCCTGTCTGTTGAGGGTGGGAAGCAGGTTGTCTGTTGTTGTGTTGAGGCAATTGTGTCTTACTTGTTGTACGTGACAACTAGGTAGGTTTAGTTTATATTTTTTATATTTTTACCAAGAAGAATCATTGAGTTTTTTGGAAGTGATATTACTTCATTTATTTAATTCTATTAGCAGACACTTACAGACACAGGAGACACATACATCCAGACAGAGAGAGAGACAGGGGGAAGAAGAGAGAGAGAGGGAAGGAGAGAGAGAGAGAGACAGGGGGAAGAAGAGAGAGAGGGAAGGAGAGAGAGAGAGAAGGAGAGGGAGAGAGAGAGAGAGAGAGAGAGAGAGAGAGAGAGAGAGAGAGAGAGAGAGAGAGAGAGAGAGAGAGAGAGAGGGAAGGAGAGAGAGAAGCTGGCATGGACGTAGGAGGTAGATGTAGAGGGCGTTCCAGACACAGGTCCTGTGTTCCTGGCCTCTGTGTCAGGACTAGGTTGTCTGGGTAAACTCCTCAGGTCTGCGCCAGCCATGTTGACTGGTCAGAGAACTGAAGGGTCATTGTTCCTCACAGTCGTGCATCTTAATTGGCGTAAACGTGGACCCCCTGGCGACTGAGGTCCCTCCAACCTGCCTGAAGAAGTCCTGTGTTCTCCACTGCTCCCCTCAACGAACAAGTCATTCTGCCCGCTGCAAAGGAAAAAGATTGCAGAGTGCGTGTTCGCTGTTGCCGGGACGACATGAGAATCTTTGTGGCTGACTAGGTCAACAAGTGTTCCCAGGGCTGTAAGCAAAGGGACAGAGGACAGTAGAGGGGGAGAGAGGGAGAGAATGAAGGGGGAGGAGGGGAGAAGGAGAGTTGAGGCAATAAGATCGCTGTGTAAAGAGAAGTGGTGGGTAGGGAGGGAGGGAGGTAGAGGAGGAGGTGGAGGAGGAGGTGGAGGTGGAGGAGGAGGAGGAGGAGGAGGAGGAGGAGGAGGAGGAGGAGGAGGAGGAGGAGGGTAAGAAGTGGGGCCACGGGCAAGTTGAGACAAGAGTTTGTGAGGGCCAGACAGGGGCACCTCTGAATGAAGCACATACATCTCACTCACACAAAAGCTGTTCTCGCCTGTGTTGCTGTGAATAGACACAAAACCCTCGATAGCGGCTGACAACTTGGAAAATACACCCAGAACCTCATGGCTATTGAAGCTGCAACGTTGTCAGAGCAGAGTTTTCTAAAGGTCTTCTTCACTGCTTTCTTTTGCCTTTCTCTCTCAGAGTGTTTGATGTCTGAGGCACTGAGGAGCTGGGAGGGGCACAGGGAGGGTGACATCACAGGGAGGGTGACATCATCATTTGTCCAGTTTTCTACAGTTACTCACACAGAGCTATGAATTACAGCTACTAACAGTTACCAAACTCCAGGAAACTTCTAGAGAGATCTGATCTCATGGCAAGTCGTAGCTTGCCTCTCCGAGCAGGCCCACACACCTTGAGTGACCAGAGGTCTGAAGAGAGCAAACGTTCTTAGTTCCAGATCAGCCCTGGTGGAACCGACTCCCCAGGGCGCCAGGGTGTAGGGTTCCCCGGAGTAAAGGTCAGGGTGAGATCAGGTTCCAGCCCCCGAGGTCTCTGCTATTGTCCTGCAGGGTAGTCAGATTCTAGAACAGGCAGGTCTTTAAACACCACACAGAGTAAGAACACTCTCCCAAGATTGTGGCATTGGAGGGAACAAGCGAACAGAAGCTCTTGGGATCGAACGCCCTCTCACTTCACTTCCATAACGCATCCCTGGAGCTCCGACCTCGGAACATCCTAGACCTGTGCTTTTCAAATCAAACAATGTCATGTAATTATAACAATGTGTTGCATTAGCAGACGCTTTTATCTGATGTGGCATAGAGGGGGGAATCTGAACCTGGGACATATTGTTCTGCTGTGAAAGGCTACCTTATGAGTTATCCTCATCCAAATGCCGCCTTTTTGCTTGTTTGATTGATTTAAACTGACTTAAACTGTCTTCCTCTCTCTCTCTCTCTCTCTCTCTCTCTCTCTCTCTCTCTCTCTCTCTCACTCTCTCCCTCTCTCTCTCTCTCTCTCCCTCTCTCCCTCTCTCTCTCTCTCTCTCTCTCTCTCTCTCTCTCTCTTCCTCTCTCTCTCTCTCTCTCTCTCTCTTCCTCTCTCTCTCTCTCTCTCTCTCTCTCTCTCCCTCTCTCTCTCTTCCTCTCTCTCTCTCTCTCTCTCTCTCTCTCTCTCTCTCTCTCTCTCTCTCTCTCTCTCCCTCTCTCTCTCTCTCTCCCTCTCCCTCTCTCTCTCTCTCTCTCTCTCTCTCTCTCTCTTCCTCTCTCTCTCTTCCTCTCTCTCTCTCTCTCTCTCTCTCTCCCTCTCCCTCTCTCTCTCTCTCTCTCTCTCTCTCTCTCTCTCCCTCTCCCTCTCTCTCTCTCTCTCTCTCTCTCTCTCTCGCTCGCTCCCCAGGCATGGCAGCGCTGGACAGCCGTGCGTCGGGTAAGATGGGTCTGAGGGCTGTGGTGTACTACACCACCACCACGGTCATCGCCGTGTTCATCGGCATCATCATGGTGCTGGTCATCCACCCCGGCAAGGGCTCCAAGGACGAGTTCACCAAGCAGCAGAAGATCGAGCAAGTCAGGCCCGCCGACGCCTTCATGGACCTCATCAGGTGGGGCTTCAGCCTGCGTGTGTGTGTGGACTGGAAGTGTGTGTGTCTGTAAGTGTGTGTGTGTGTCTGTAAGTGTGTGTGTGTGTGTGTCTGTAAGTGTGTGTGTGTGTGTCTAAGTGTGTGTGTGTCTCTAAGTGTGTGTGTGTGCGTGTGTGTCTGTAAGTGTGTGTGTGGACTGTAAGTGTGTGCGTCTGTAAGTGTGTGTGTGGACTGTAATTGTGTGTGTGTGTGTCTGTAAGTGTGTGCTTGGGTTAGGACTGTTGTGATTGGTCGGTTCTTGCTCAGAAGCTTAACAGACTCGTTGTGTGCTTCTTCTCTCCTTTCCAGAAACATGTTTCCGCCCAACCTGGTGCAAGCGTGCACACAGCAGGTGAATCCTCTCCCTCTTCTTCTTCTTCTGTGTGACTCAGGCACAGATGGGCTGAGTGATTCCATCACTCTGCAATTACTGACAAAGATGACAGAGTGCTGTAATGGGGAGGTCATAATGACTCATATCTCACGATTCTATAGACAACTATGCCACGAATAACCAACGTTTGATTATCTTCCTTACAACCAATGACCTCTGCATGTCTCACGTAGCCCGTAATCCCACGGCAACAGCGACGCAAACGCCACGACAACTTCGATCTCTCCTCTCGTCCCCTCAGTTCAAGACCCAGTACGGGAAGAGGATCATCTACATGAAGCTGACGGTAAACGACACCCTGTTCACGGTGAACGGCAGCGATCAGATGGCCCTGGAGGAGATGGTGCCCATACCGGGAGCCGTGAACGGGGTGAACGCCCTGGGCCTGGTGGTGTTCTCCATGTGCTTCGGTCTCATCATCGGGAGCATGAAGGAGAAGGGGCAGCCGCTCAAAGACTTCTTCGACTGCCTCAACGAAGCCATCATGAGGCTGGTCGCCATCATCATGTGGTGAGCGGAGAGAGAAAGCTATGCTATGCTACTGGATGCTATGATATTGGATGCTATGCTACTGGATGCTATGCTACTGGATGCTATGATATTGGATGCAATTCTATGCTACTGGATGCTATGCTACTGGATGCTATGCTACTGGATGCTATGCTACTGGATGCTATGCTACGCAATGCCATGCATTCAATTGTAGGATTTGCCATGCTATGCTACTTTACGCCACGCTATTCAGACCAAGACTCCCAGCGTACACTTAAACCTCCAGAACCAGACCAACCCCTCCATAATCCTCCCCCAGGTACGCACCTATCGGCATCCTGTTCCTGATCTCCGGGAAGATCGTGGAGATGGACGACATCACCCAGATGGGCGGGCAGCTGGCCATGTACACGGTGACGGTCATCGTCGGCCTGCTGATCCACGCCCTCGTGGTCCTGCCCAGCCTCTACTTCCTGGTGGTGAGGAAGAACCCCTTCGTGTTCATCTCCGGCCTGCTACAGGCCCTCGTCACCGCCCTGGGGACCTCCTCCAGGTAGGACTGCATGCTAGGCTAACGTATGCTATGCTACTGTATGCTAAATGACTGTATGCTATGCTACTCTATGCTATGCTAATGTATGTTACAGACCAGATTCATACGAAGAAGTGGAGATCAGTAATCTCTTATCTTTACAGGCTTCTGTGTGGCCGTTTGTGACCAAAAAACAAATCTCTCATCTCTCTCTCAGCTCTGCCACGCTGCCCATCACGTTCAAATGCCTGGAGGAGAACAACAAGGTGGACAAGCGTGTGACCCGCTTCGTGCTGCCCGTGGGCGCCACCATCAACATGGACGGCACGGCCCTGTACGAGGCCCTGGCGGCCATCTTTATCGCCCAGGTCAACAACATGGACCTCAACTTTGGCCAGATCCTCACCATTAGGTACCACTCTATGAGACGAGACAGAGGTCAAAGAAAAGTTATGCAATCTGCTTTATTTGAACTGGTAGCTTTATTGGTGATGGAGTTGTTTTTTCTTACCTCAATGATCTCCCTCCTCCTTTTTTTCTCCCCCTCCTCCTCCTCCTCCTCCCCCCCTCCTCCTCCTCCCCCCCATGCCCTCCTCCCTTTCTCCCTCTTCTCCTCCCTCCCTCCCTCCCTCACCCCCCCTCCCTCCCTCCCCCTCCCTCTCTCTCCAGTATAACCGCTACAGCCGCCAGCATCGGAGCAGCCGGAATCCCCCAGGCTGGCCTCGTCACCATGGTGATAGTTCTAACCTCTGTGGGTCTGCCCACCGATGACATCACCCTGATCATCGCCGTCGATTGGTTCTTGTAAGTGCTGGCTGTACTTGAAAGCTACATTCATGTACTTTGGGGGATCGTGATGAGCTAGAATGAAGGTGGTGTTTCTATAGAGCGTAGGAAAGCTGAGGACCATAAGCTTGAGGGTCGGGTTTGTAAGACACACCTCTTACATTCCCCCGATCCATCTGTTTCCAATTTTATCATCCACATCTGACACCAGTGTGTGTGTGTTGTGTGTGTGTGTGTGTGTGTGAGAGTATGTGTGTGTGTGTGTGTGTGTGTGTGTGTGTGTGTGTGTGTGTGTGTGTGTGTGTGTGTGAGAGTATGTGTGTGTGCTCGTCTGGTTAGGTTTCTGAGTTTATAAAAATATACCATACTTTTACTTTGAATAAGACTGCTTGGATCATGTTGCTAGTTTGTTGAATTCCCTATCTGGTAATCTTTGCAAAACCTTAAGAATTCTAAAACACATGTTGATAAAAATGTGATAAACTGCTGATTTTTAGACCATTCCCCCCCCCCAAAAAAAAAAAAACTGAATTTGAAAGTTGAAAAAAAATTGTTCGAAACTAAGTTCTGAAAAAAAATGAAACTTTTGAGCCATGTGTGTGAAAAAAAAGTTTTGAAAGGTAGAATTTTTTTTCCTCTAAAAACCTCTAACCACCGTCTCTGCAGGGACCGATTACGTACCATGACCAACGTTCTCGGGGACTCCATCGGCGCGGGGATCGTGGAGCACCTGTCTCGGCACGAGCTCAAGGACCCGGAGGCGGGAAACTCTGTGGTGGAGGAGGCCAACAAGAAACCGTACCAGCTCATCAACCAAGAGAACGAGTACGAGAACGAGAAACCAGCCAACAGCGAGACCAACATGTAGAACCGCGCTGGTCCCGCTCGGCAGACGAGCCGCACGCATCGCGGTTCTTTCCCTTCTCCTCCCTGGTATCAAGTGTCGCTAATTTGGGTGGAGAAGAATGCCAGGTTAAATGCCAAACCAAGTTCTTTGTAGTTTAATAAGAAATGATGCAAATCAAACAATGAACACAACACGCCAAGGTGTCTCAGTCCAGATCAGTGATACCAGTCGATGTTACCAGTCTCGCTTCACAGAGCAGAGAAAACCAAGGCCCTCGTGAGAACAGTCTCTACAGAAGTCAGAGAGAGGTGTGCCCAGTCCAGTCCTGCTGACCTGTGCAGGGCACACAGGTGTTGTACCCCCCTGAGAGGGAGGGGTTTGTTAGGTCATTGGTCAGAAGACAGTGGGGAAGGGATGTGCTCATCCTATTAGGTCTCTGGGCAGTTTGTGGGCAGTCCAAATGTCTGATGATGTCTAAGGGGGGAGGGGGGGGGGGCAGATCATCCAAGGGGGGGATCAGTCAAGGGGGGGCAGACCCAAAGGTCTGATGATGTCCAAGGGGGGGGCAGACCAGACCCAAAGGTCTGATGATGTCCCGGGGCAAAAGGATACATGCTCCATGGCCTAATGAATCCTCTTATCTCCTGGTGTTGACTTTCCTTTCCCCTGGTGTGGTCATCTCACCTCCCCTCTCCTTTCCCCTGGTGTGGTCATCTCACCTCCCCTCTCCTTTCCCATGGTGTGGTCATCTCACCTCCCCTCTCCTTTCCCCTGGTGTGGTCATCTCACCTCCCCTCTCCTTTCCCCTGGTGTGGTCATCTCACCTCCCTTCTCCTTTCCCATGGTGTGGTCATCTCACCTCCCCTCTCCTTTCCCATGGTGTGACGTTAAACAGCTCTCTACCGCAAATCATATCACCCCGTACACCCCTCCCTGCCAGTAGGCTGACTATATTGCATTCCTCTCCTCACTAAAAAGATACATTCTCCTGAGCAAGGCCTATTTCTCACTTTCGCAGACACAGTCACATCTTGGTGCATAGGCTAATCATACAATTGGAATATAAGTTCATCATTATTATATCTGGATCATTGATTATATTTGGAATATATGTTCAGCATTGTCATTACACATTTTGTATATCTGAGGTATTGATATAGATTTCATTCTTCCACAATACCGGTGCTGTGTTTTGAAATGCAGGTAGGAGGCTACTAGCGACAGGGAGGGGAAGGGGGGTCGAGGGAAGGGGCGTCGAGGGAAGGGGGGTCAAGGGGAGGGGGGTCGAGGGAAGGGGGGTCAAGGGGAGGGGGGTCGAGGGAAGGGGGGTCGAGGGAAGGGGGGTCGAGGGGAGGGGGGTCGAGGGAAGGGGGGTCGAGGGAAGGGGGGTCGAGGGAAGGGGCGTCGAAGGAAGGGGGGTCGAGGGAAGGGGGGTCGAGGGGAGGGGGGTCGAGGGAAGGGGGGTCGAGGGAAGGGGGGTCGAGGGAAGGGGGGTCGAGGCCGGAAACTACTCCTTTTCAGGAAAGAAGCCTGTTTTTTTATATCACACATTTTGATCAATTTACCTGACTTTTCTCTGATACATTTTATACGTTTGACTTTTTGTTTTAATGTTCACTTGTTTTTTGTAGTGATGTAAATTCTGAGGAGAAGGCAAGGAGGAGAGATCTGTGGAAACCTCGTTTCTTTCTCTGACTGCAGAATCTTCTGCATCTCTTTCTCTAAAATCTTTTTTTTCTTCTTCTTTTGTTCTGTGGCTGGTTTGTTACGGGCAACATTGTATCTTGAGATTCGTAGTCGTGCAAAAACCAAATTTCTTTCAATCAGCATGCGCTTGCTGAGGCTTGTGGTTACCAAATGAATGCTCAGCACTAAATTAATTCCAAATGTTTTTGTATTTCAAAGCGTTTTGTGTACTTTGTACATTTTAAGCTATTGGATCCGTTTTGGAAACATGGTATTCCCTTTCAGGAGTGCATTGACAGCTAAAGATTCATCACATCATTGAAGTATATTCATACTCACCAGACCCTATCCACTTTGTAGTTAGTTATTAGTTGTTATTTGCTACCATAGTTGTCAGTCAATATGTTAATGATGACAAAAAAACGATTTGATTGAGTATTAGATATATTAGATGCTAACATTTATTCCAAGAGGTTATTCCAAACTTGCAAGTTACCAAAAGGTTGACCAAAAGTAACACATTGATCAAAATGAGGATGTTGTGAACATAGTTTGCAAAGAATTTTGATGTCCTCTGTCAAAAGTAGATCTATAGGTTGGACTAATACAGATTGGATTCCAATCTTTCAAATGCTCTTTTTTAGCAAGGTTTTCACTGTGTAGAAATATCATTTGAATGTACTGCATTTAATTTTTTGGGGGGGGGAGGATTTGTAGATTCTCTTGTAAATTAACTGTAGATTTGAAGAGTATGTTTCCTGCGGATAACTTTTAGAAGATGCTGTAAAAACATGTGTTGGGGAGATTGTTAACTAATAGACTAACCAACTTTTCTTTTGTTACCTTTATCAGTAATACAGTCTTGTCGCATGTGCAGTAGAGCTGGTGTTAGACACTTGAGGATATTTGATAGATTCCTTTTGTTTACAAAGGCTGGTGTCTGGTTGATTTGTGTCTCAAAACACACAAATATACTCTACTCACTCTCTCTTTCTCACACACACACACACACACACGCACCCACACACGCACCCACACACACACAGTCACACACATAAACAAAAAAATGGCTAGATATGATCATTGTATAGGGTTTTTTTCCAATAAAAATGATGAAATGACCAGTAGTTTTCTGTTTTCTCTCTCTCTTTCTCCTTCTTCTTCTCTCACTCTCTCACACTCCTTCTCCACGTCTGTTTCTGAACCGTTGGATAATTGAGAATCCCGGTGTGAACGTGTTTGCAGGACAACAAGCACTGAGCGCCAACATGTCACTCAGATGGCAACGCACTGGTGCCTGCCGCCATCTAGTGGACATTTCTGGAAGCAGCGAATATTACGGTCTAAAAGAAACGTTGGCTAATTGCTTGCATATTTGCTTGCGTATGTTTCTTTGCATCTTTAAAGTCATTCAGTCCTACTTATTGTGCACATTCTACAGAAGAGTTAAATTATGTAGACCTACTCAAGATGACACTAAATGTGTAAAGTAGGCCTAGTTCTTTGCAAAAATAGTAACTGTAAAGAACCTACTTATGTGATGTAATTAAGTTTTCTTACTCACGTTCCATATCGAGTCTACTAGTGTTGGGATATACTTTATTATATATTATCTAGATTAAAAACACATACCATACTTCTTATTAAGAAAGAAATAATTTGACATCAAGGGGAAAAAATCGTTTACTATTACATAGGTACACCTTGTTGATTTGGGCGACACAATATTTAGTCTCATAATCTGTGTTTACGGTCCTTGATGCCATTTTGCGGTGATGCTATCAAAAGTGGCATTTCGTTGGGCGCCGGTGGAGGGAGTCTCACCGGAGAGCTCCGGTCACCAGGACGGTGGCGCTTCCGGTCGGCATTTTGTTCTACGAGAGGGGAATCTAGAGACTCTTGATCATCGCAACGATCGTCATATTTTTTCATTTATAAGCGAAATTGGCTACGGTCCTTGTCCATGTTGGTTTAGACCGGCCAAAACACCAACGAACGGATGTTTCCTTCTATACAACGGTTGAAACATTCACCCGCGTATGACGGAAGAAGAAAGAATCTGTCCGACCCGGATTATTGTTGATAGCTAGCTAGCTAGCTGGCAGCTAGCTGGCAGGCAGGCTCCGCTGGAGGAGCTACGAGAGAAGAAAGGGGGAGCTAGAGAGAGAGAGAGAGAGAGAGAGAGAGAGACGGACCCATAACCTACCTTCAACATTCCCCTCCCTTTGAACGTAATATCCGAAGGTAAATTCAACCAGATGTTGTAGGCTATAAATATGCATGTTATTAAACACGTTAATAATAAATGTTGTGTTGCTTGTGGCTGTGAATGCTAGCAGTAGCTAGTTACACCAAGCGGCTTGCTGTCTCCGCTAGTCAGCAAGTGACGGCCTCGGCTGTTTTCACTGGTCGAGCTCGGGGATCGTTACTGGGCCGAATGGGGCCGCCAACTCACTAACTGTGTTTTATCTTTTCACTTTCCATCGTCTTATAGTATTGATAAAAGAAAAGTTAACCGAATGTGAAGCCGTGCGAACATTGTAGCTATGTTTCTTTTACGTATTTCATCAGCTAGCTAGCAAGTGGGATAGTCGGTTTAGCGTTTATTTTGGTGAGACTGGTGTCGATTGGATTGGCATCCAGAAAAACATCTTGTCTGTCTCGGTTGCTCTGACTACCTAGCTAACAGCTAGTTAGCACTGAGCTAGCTCTAGTTTATAGAAAATCAGAGAAATGGACCATTGTTAGGTAACGATCGCTTGCTATCTCGTTATCTGTCACTCTAATCCTGCCATCAGTATATAGACAGTTAACGCTAGCTATAGCTAGCTGATTATCTTACGAAAAGAGTTCAAATAACTAGCTAGCAAGCTACACCTACATATCTGGTTAAACCGTGATTTAACTAACTGTAAACTTGACTGGCTAACTAGTTGTTTTCAAGGTGATCTGATGTGAAGTTGACGTTGGTTATCTGTTATCTGGGGCTAGTTATTTAGCTAGTCTAACTCTCTAACGACGTAAATAGTGAACTCAACATTCAATGGTTGACTTAGCTTGAACGATTTACAACAATAACATACAGCCACGCTCTCCAATTTGATGATTGAATGAGCAACTTGCATGTTAAAATGTATCGTCTAGCAAACGGACGCCTAGACTAGTTCGCATACTAATATCACCTAACTTGGATTTACCAAATAAATGTTGATAAGCCGTGTTAATCTTTTTTTTTTTTTTCTTTTTTTTTTTTTGTGTGGCATTGTTTGCATCGATTCCAATACCGTATTCATTACGCGATCTAACTAGCATCTCAAGAAGGTTATGCACGCAATTTGGAATGTTTAAAGTAATCAACGGAATATTGTTTTGCTAAGTTTTCACCCAAATACTGTCCTATCCATAACAAGCACTGTAATGTTATGATGATACGCGAGGTTGGCAGACACCCCATCCTCCACCAGCGCTGCCAGATATCCACAACACCCAGTTCCTGTGGTTATTGATAGATAGCCAGCAACGCTGCCGTCGGGTAGCCCCGCCCCCCTCCCACCTCCCTCCGCCTCCATCATCTTGCATCTGCTACTTTGGGCTGGCCCGCCTGTCAGTCTCCCTCCTGTCAGTCTCCCTCCTGTCAGTCTCCTTCCTGTCAGTCTCCCTTCCTGTCAGTCTCCCTCCTGTCAGTCTCCCTCCTGTCAGTCTCCCTCCTGTCAGTCTCCCTCCTGTCAGTCTCCCTCCTGTCAGTCTCCCTCCTGTCAGTCTCCTTCCTGTCAGTCTCCTTCCTGTCAGTCTCCCTCCTGTCAGTCTCCCGGCCTGTCAGTCTCCTTCCTGTCAGTCTCCTTCCTGTCAGTCTCCCTCCTGTCAGTCTCCCTCCTGTCAGTCTCCTTCCTGTCAGTCTCCCTCCTGTCAGTCTCCCGCCTGTCAGTCTCCCTCCTGTCAGTCTCCCTCCTGTCAGTCTCCCTCCTGTCAGTCTCCCGCCTGTCAGTCTCCCTCCTGTCAGTCTCCCTCCTGTCAGTCTCCTTCCTGTCAGTCTCCTTCCTGTCAGTCTCCTTCCTGTCAGTCTCCCTCCTGTCAGTCTCCTTCCTGTCAGTCTCCTTCCTGTCAGTCTCCTTCCTGTCAGTCTCCTTCCTGTCAGTCTCCTTCCTGTCAGTCTCCCTCCTGTCAGTCTCCTTCCTGTCAGTCTCCTTCCTGTCAGTCTCCCTCCTGTCAGTCTCCCTCCTGTCAGTCTCCTTTCCTGTCAGTCTCCCTCCTGTCAGTCTCCCTCCTGTCAGTCTCCCTCCTGTCAGTCTCCTTCCTGTCAGTCTCCCTCCTGTCAGTCTCCCTCCTGTCAGTCTCCTTCCTGTCAGTCTCCTTCCTGTCAGTCTCCCTCCTGTCAGTCTCCTTCCTGTCAGTCTCCCTCCTGTCAGTCTCCTTCCTGTCAGTCTCCTTCCTGTCAGTCTCCTTCCTGTCAGTCTCCTTCCTGTCAGGCTGGCCACTGACCTCTGCACCAGGAGAGACCAGCCTCGCAGGTCCCTAGTCCCCCAGCCTCGCAGGTCCCTAGTCCCCCAGCCTCGCAGGTCCCTAGTCCCCCAGCCTCGCAGGTCCCTAGTCCCCCAGCCTCGCAGGTCCCTAGTCCCCCAGCCTCGCAGGTCCCTAGTCCCCCAGCCTCGCAGGTCCCTAGTCCCCCAGCCTCGCAGGTCCCTAGTCCCCCAGCCTCGCAGGTCCCTAGTCCCCCAGCCTCCTCCCAGGGGCAGTCGACACTGATGTACTTCAACTCAGAATTATAATTAGCAGTTTGTAGGAGACACATGGAGCTGCTTCTCACCTGTGTGTGCTGAGATTAGATGAGGCACACCTGGGGTAGGTATCTCACACACGTGTTAGCAGCATGTAAGGGAATAGATGATAGGAGAAACGAGGTATTTAGCCTGTCTGGAAGGCTGTGGGTCATGGAGATTTAACCACCCTTAGCTTAAAGTTTGAGGTAATTAATAATGTGCTGAATTCAGTTAGAGTATGGTTTTATTCAAAGGGAAGTATACAGGGGGATTTGAACCTGTGACCTCTTGATCTTCGGCCACAGCATCCTGAAATTATAATGCTGATGATTTTCGGACACTTGTTTAGTTTTTTGAATTCGAGAGTCGAGATAATCGGGATCATGTTTTATATTCTTGCGGTTCTCCAATCTTGCTGCTATTGTTCTGTCTGCTGGGCAGGTGTGTTCCGTTCAGACTTGTACTCTTCTAGAGGCCATACCTCTGAAGGGTTATTAATGCCCCTGCCCCTGTCTGTGCCCACACAGATTCAAGGAGTTTTCCCTGTCATGTCAGTGGTCGAACCCCGGACCCAGTAGATCTCACCATCAAGGTAAGATAGCTGTAGCTCTTCTGAGTCCAGGCTATAGTATCGCTATTGACTCAAAAGCTGAAAAAAAGCTTCCAACTTTTGGGCGCGTACGGGTGCTTACGGCCAATCAGAACCAGGGACAGAGCCAGGCTAACTCAGGTGTGTGTTGTGAGCCAGACTAACTCAGGTGTGTGTTGTGAGCCAGGCTAAGTCAGGTGTGTGTTGTGAGCCAGGCTAACTCAGGTGTGTGTTGTGAGCCAGGCTAACTCAGGTGTGTGTTGTGAGCCAGGCTAACTCTAGGTGTGTGTTGTGAGCCAGGCTAAGTCAGGTGTGTGTTGTGAGCCAGGCTAACTCAGGTGTGTGTTGTGAGCCAGGCTAACTCAGGTGTGTGTTGTGAGCCAGGCTTACTCAGGTGTGTGTTGTGAGCCAGGCTAACTCAGGTGTGTGTTGTGGCGCCCAGGTGGCAGGAGATGTGAGGAGGGGTGTGGTGAGCGCGAGGACCTGACCTACCTGTGCATCGACAAATAATGGCAAAAGGGAGGGGGGGGGCGGTAAAAAGGACCGACGGGCCGCACACAACTTCATCATGACGGTTGGCATAGTCCGTGTCTCTGTACTCCATCTTACTGCAGGGGGGGGCCCTGCTCTTTGCATGATCGCTAGCTCTCTACGGGCTATGTACTTGTCCGAGTTAGGCAGTTCACATATCCTGATCCTACGATGCGCATGGATCGTTCTTTCCAGCACACGACTTTGCACTTCGCACTAATCTTGCTTCTATAGTGTTCTGTGTCACTCTCAGGCAAGTGTGTGACATGGACTACCCTGGTTGACTTATGTAAGTGAGCTTACCACTAATTTCTTGTTGCTGTGTTTATTACATGTGTTCAATTATAGCGGCGGTTTTTCTGAATTCTGTATTATCTCGGTGTTCTGATTAATAAACTCGTCTCTGCTGTCTCTTTCTGACTCTCTCTCTTCTCTCTCTTGCTGTAGTCTCTCTGCAAGAATTACGTGCAGCTGACGGCCTTTCCGCCGGGGATGAGTTCTCTCTCTATGCATCTGTACTTTATATTAGATAGGAGAGAGGGGGATAGGGCATCACGAGAGGGAGAGCGGAGAAGCCGTGGCTCCGTCGTGAGCTCTCGTGGCTGCACGTCTTCCCTCTGCGTTATCGGAATGAATGGTAAAAAGGCTCTCTGCCGGGTATCAACAAAAGCTCCCCCCATGCTATTGAACAGGCAGGCCGTGGCTCCCATGGCGTCCCTGCCCCCGGCTCGCCTATCGTTCGTGAACGATAAGAGAGAGAGGGCGAGATAGACTGCCGGGTCGATGCATTCGGACGTTGGAATAGAGAGGAGGATGATGCAGGGGAGGGACGCTCGCTTACGTATGGCATCCCGAGCGTGCTCACCATCCAGGGGTGTCTATCTAAGGTGCGCGCTAGCCCAGGGCTCAACCGGAGTGGAAAGAGCGGGAGGGGTGATGGAGAGAGGGAGAAGAGAGTACGAGCTCTGTTCAGGGCGTGCGTACTACTTACTTAGTATACTCATCATGCGTTGGTGTAGGATGGGCGGAGGCCCAGTGGTCGGCGGGGGGCGAGAGGACAGAGGGCGCCGACCGAGGAGCGGAGCGAGAAGAAGAGGTGAGGAGAGAAGGAGGAGGGACGGGACACAAGGCCGAACCGGCGACGAGGAAGACAAAAAAATGCAGGGGCACAGGGCAGGGACAAGGGAAAGAGGCGGCGAGTAATAGGGGAGGAGAATCATGGCGGGTGTGTTGTGTGGGCTATAGGGGAGGGGGGGGGGGGAGTGGGGAGGGGAGGAGAGAGGGGGGGGGAGAGAGGGGAGGGGAAGAGAAAAGATAAGGAGGGGCAGAAGAGGGGAGCAGAAATACGCTGAAAAGACTGGCGCGGAAACGTGTATGCCTCGAAAGGTAGCGTCGTAGGAGCAGAGTAGAGCGCGGGAGAGCTGGTGAGGGTGGGGTGCGCTAAGAGAGAGTAGAGATCTAGGCTCGCGCTCTAGATCTCTATGCTCACTCTCCTTGCTCTCTCCGTTTAGGCTGGTTATACCGTAACGGATCTATTGGGACCTAATGCTCAATCGAAATGATCTTTCTTCTGGTTTTCTCCTGCTTCTATCAGCAGGGATCCTGCAGCAGCCAATGGGACAACAGTATAAAGTCACGCAGAATTCCATGCATGGCAGCCCTGCCCAATCAGGCAACTTCCAACAGGCCTCCATGTCTCCCAACCCCTCCAGGTAAGCAGTTAGTAGTTTAATATCCCCCAACGCGTCACACAACCTAATCATAAACAATCCAAAAGAGAGATAGAGAGAGAACTCTCCACCTTTTCTACATCAAAGTGACGAGTGCCTAAAGGAAGGTTCCAGTTCTGACAGGGTCTGTGTTCGCCCTCCTCCCCCTCCTCCTCCTCCCCTCCTCCTCCTCCCCTCCTCCTCCTCCAGCAGGTTCGGTCCTCCCCCGTCAGGGTCTGGTGGGGGTGGGTTCATGGGCCAGCAGACCAGCCCTGTGCCCAGCCCCTACACCCCCCAGAGCCCCGCAGGGTACCTGCAGTTCCCCCCCAGCTACACCCAGCACCAACAGATCCAGCAAGGTGAGAAGGCTGTGTGTGTGTGTGTGGCGTCTACATGTGAGTGAGTGTGTGTGTGTGTGTGTGTGTATAACTCTGCTCTCTGCTCAGTGTCTGTGGCCAGCCCCATGGTTCCAGGGGGGATGAGGAACGTACATGAGGGCAAGAGCTCCAGCCAGCTGTCCTCAAACCACCACGCCAGCGACGACTACATGAGCATCGTGCAGAGACTCAACACTGAGGTAGAACACACACACATGTAGACAACACACTCTCTCTCACACACACAACACTCTCTCACACACACACACACACACACACATGTAGACAACACTCTCACTCACACACATTATTATCATCGTCATCTTCAAAGGTGCTTTTAGCTAAGAGGGATGCTGTGTTTACTAATCCGCTAATCTTGACCCCCCCCCCTCCCCCCTCCCCACCCCAGGAGAGTGACCCCTCCCTGAGGAACGCATCATTTCCTCTGAGGTCACCCCAGTCTGGCTGCTCTCCAACAGGAAGTGAAGGAACGCCCAAAGGTAGGCGGAGGGGGAGGGGCTAATTTATGTCCTCTAGACTGCTTAAAATGAATTCAAAATGTCTTAAAAGTCCAGTTTTGAGTTTTCAGAGCAGAGTAATCTTCACCTGTGTCATCTCTCTCTCCTCCCTCTCTCTCCTCCCTCGCTCTGTCGCTAGCCGGCTCCCGCCCCCCTCTCATCCTCCAGTCCCCCCCGCCCTACTCCTCGCCACGGGAGGGCGCTGGAGACACGCCCGGCGACAAGAAACAGCAGAAGAAGAAGCCCAGCGGGGGGTCCTCCTCCGTGGGCGGGGGGGCGCTGAAGGACGACAAGGACATGTACGACATCGTCACCTCGCCCTCCAAGGACGTCACCAAGCTGACCCTCAGGCTGTCCAGGGTCAAGTCGTCCGAGTCGGACCCAGCGGGCGAGGCGCTGTCCGGTGTGGACCCAGGCTCAGACCTGGAGCAGGGGTACCCCCCTCAGGAGCAGGGGTACCCCCCTCAGGTGCAGGGGTACCCCCCGGGGCTGCAGGGGTACCCCCCAGGGGCTGCAGCACAGCCCTGGGGGCTAAGCTGCAGCAGGCCGGCTCCTCCGAGTGGCCAGGGGGCGCTCTCCTCTCCTCCTCCTCGCCGTATGACGAGGCGGAGTTGGACGCGCTGGCTGAGATTGAGAGGATAGAGCGCGAGGCAGCCAATGAGAGGGAGCGCTGCTCCAGAGAGGTGCAGGATAAAGGTGTGTATGCTGTTTTCGCTTCATCTCTCTCTTTCTCTCTTCTCTCGCTTCTTCTCTCTCTTCTCTCGCTTCTTCTCTCTCTTCTTCTGTCGTTGTGTTCGTCCTGCTAGCTGAAGTGTCAGAGATTCTTGATTTAGTCGATTTTCTGGACGTTCCGTTTTGATGGGCGGGGTTTGTGTCTCTCTCCCTCTCTCTCTTCTTCTCTCTCTCTCTCTCTCTCTCTCTCTCTCTCTCTCTCTCTCTCTCTCTCTCTCTCTCTCTCTCTCTCTCTCTCTCCAGACAAACCCCTGAAGAAGAGAAAGCAGGACTCCTTTCCCCCTGGAGCCGGGTGCGGGGGGCCCGGGGGCAGGGGGGTCCGGGGGGCCCCACGGGAGCCCCAGGCAGTGGAGGAGGGGCGGGGGGCAATGCGGGCAAGCTGACCCCCCAGGAAGGCAGCGCGGCGGGGAACGGAGCCAGCCGCCCCGCCCTGATGGTCAGCATCGACCTCCAGCAGGCCGGCCGCGCCGACGGGCAGCTGGACCCCTGCATGGTGGCCCCCATCCCCGCCCTGGAGGCCCAGCGCTGGCCGGAGGAGCCCGCCGAGGGCCCCGCCGCCGAGGGCTCCGACACGGCCGGCGTGCTGCGGCTGAAGCCGGACGGCCGGCCGGAGGTCATCAAGAACAGGATGGACCGTCAGGACAGCCGCAGGGAGCCTGCAAGGCATCGACACGACGGGAAGCCGGACGCCCGCCGTCCTGAGGCGGGGAAGTCGTCCGGCCGGGGTGACCGGGAGAGGAGGGACCGGCGCTCGCCTGAGGAGCGTCACCGCGGCGACAGCCCCCGTGTGCGGCAGGAGGGGCGGGGAGGGGGGCTGGAGGGGGGCGGGCGGCCTCGCAGCAGCGGTGCCGTGCCGACGGACCGGGATCGTCCCGGTTACCGACCGTCCGGTAGCTCCAAGCAGCTGGACGCCAGACCTCCAGAGTTCCCCGCTCACCTGCTGGGGGGGTCGACCGGGGCGCTGAAGAACTTCCAGATCCCCAAGGTGAAGAGGGACCAGGAGGGGGCCCCGGGGGGCCCGGAGGAGGCCTGGGGGCAGCCCAGGGTGAAGCTGGAGAGACTGGGGCTGGTGAAGGACCTGGCTAAGGGGGCCAAGCCCGTGGTGGTGCTGCAGAAGCTGTCCATAGACGAGCTGCAGAGGTTCATCACACACAGCAAGTCTGGAGGGAAGAACCGCTTATCAGGGAGGACTGGGAAAGGTGAGGATGCTCTGCTCTCTCTGTCTCTCTCTCTGTCTCTCTCTGTCTCTCTCTCTAACATCTCTCCCCGTCTCCCCCCTGCAGGAGGTCTGGACCAGTCAGTGTTGAAGGATCTTCCTCCAGAGTTGCTGGCAGAGATCGAGTCGACCATGCCCCTGTGTGAGCGTGTGAAGATGAACAAGAGGAAGAGGAGCAGCGTGAAGGAGCGCCCGCGCTACGCCGAGGTCAGCTCCGAGGACGAGGACAGCGAGGCCAACGGAGAACGTGAGTGACCAGGACGCGCCGGGCCGCCATGACCACGCCACGCCACGCCCACGACCACGCCGTCCTCACAGCAGCTGTGGATGTGGTGTGACTGACCTGACTGTTCTCCTCCTTCCTCCCCCCTCTCCCCCCCCCAGTGATGAGGAAGCGAGCGCGGAGGGAGAAGGACCGGGGGTGGGAGCAGGAGGAGGGGGAGCGCCGTCGGAGTGGCAGCTTCCAAGATGGCCGCCGCGGCTCGGCCAGCCGGTACCGGGAGTCCAGCGGCGAGGAGACTCCGCCCCCCAGCATGAGCGAGCGTACGACCACACACACCGTTATTACAATACACCTTCACGCACGACGCTCCCCTCTGATTGGCCGAGGTGTGACGTGTACTTCCTGTCCTCCACAGTGGCCAGGAAGCAGAAGCAGAAAGAGAAGCAGAAGAAGAGGAAAGCCTACGAACCCAAACTCACCCACGAGGGTGAGGCCTGCCACACCCTGTACCCCCTGCCACACCCTGTACCCCCTGCCACACCCTGTACCCCCTGCCACACCCTGTACCCCCTGCCACACCCTGTACCCCCTGCCACACCCTGAATCCTCCACCTACAGGGTGTAGTTACTCTTTCACATCTTCCGTCAGCTGACTTAGTTTGTTTGTTTGTTTTCCTGTGCAGAGTTGATGGACTCATCTACGTTCAAGCGGTTCTCCAACAGCATCGACAGCATCCTGGAGAACCTGGAGGACGTGGACTTCAGTGTCATGGGTACGCAGCCCCTCAGATTAGGAGACCAGATTGAGGTGTATGTGTGAGAGGGAAAGAGTGTGTTGCACCTGAACAGGGTGGGTTAGACCTTGGTTGAGGGGGATGAACATTCCTCAGATAAAAAGATGAAATAAATGAAATCTGAACCATGTTCCTGAGTTCCTCCATCGTCATAACCAGACACATAGAACGTATGTGGAACCTTTTGGAGGAGCAGCTAATGTGGTGAGCTTTGAAGGAAGCTGAGATTGGAAGGTTCTAGATCCCTCTCTTAAACTACGAGCAGAGGAACCCTAAACATGCTGAGAGATTAGCGGCCTTGTTAAAATGCTTTACTCCAACATGACCAGAGATTGAAACCCGGTCTGTCTCAATCAGAGGCTGTTGAGTCATCGGGTTTAATTCTCCTTTTTCACCTGACATGCAGAGATTATGTCTGTCTACCCACATCCAGATTAGCCTAATCCCTGTTCTCCCATTATGATGGATGGATCTCAGTGAGGAGCAGGTTTAATCTGGATTAGCGATTGTGTTCCGACCATTCCTCTATCCCTCTCCTCCTCCTCCCCCCCCCCCCCTCGATGTTTACATGAACATATGTCTATGTTCACCAGGCTCTCAATGTCATTTCCTGTTCCTTCTCTCTACAGAGGATGACGATGAGATTCCCCAGGAGCTGTTGCTAGGGAAACACCAGCTGACAGAGCTGTCCAGCGAGTCTGCCAAGATCAAGGCCATGGGCATTACCAGCCGGGTACGACACACACACCACACACACACTCACACACCACACACACACTCACACACACACCACACACACACTCACACACACTCACACACACACCACACACACACTCACACACACACCACACACACACCACACACACACTCACACACACACCACACACACACTCACACACACTCACACACACACTCACACACACACCACACACACACCACACACACACTCACACACACTCACACACACACACACACACACACACACACTCACACACACACACTCACACACACACCACACACACACCACACACACACTCACACACACTCACACACACACCACACACACACTCACACACACTCACACACACACTCACACACACACCACACACACACCACACACACTCACACACACACACACGAGTGAGATGAGTTCTAGTTGTCCTGTTCTCCTCAGATCCCCTCAGAGAAGCTGGTGAAGGTTCTCAACATCCTGGAGAAGAACATCCAGGATGGATCCAGGCTCTCCACGCTCATGAACCCTGTAAGTTACACACACACACACACACACACACACACACACACACACACACACAGGTTCTTCAGTGGAAATAGCATGCCAAAACAAAGGGATGGCTTGAGGTCCTAAACTGCTCCCTCCCCATCTCTCTCCCTCCTCCCCTCCGTCTCCCAGGACAACGATGGTGAGGATGAGGAGCGTTTGTGGCGTGACCTCATCATGGAGCGTGTGACTCGCTCGGCCGACGCCTGTCTGACGGCGCTCAACATCATGACGTCTCTGCACATGCCCAAGGCCGTGTACATGGAGGACGTGATCGAGAGGGTGCTGCAGTACGCCAAGTACCACCTGCAGAACACGCTCTACCCCCAGTACGACCCTGTCTACAGGGTGGACCCCCACGGAGGTACACACACACACCCTGTACCCCCAGTACGACCCTGTCCACAACGCGCACACACACATCAAAAAACATCATGGGTATGACAGTCCTCCTCTCATCCAATCAGGGGGCTTGATGAGCTCGAAGGCGAAGCGTGCTAAGTGCTCCACCCACAAGCAGCGCGTCATCATCATGCTGTACAACAAGGTGTGTGATGTGGTCACCAACATCGCAGAGCTGCTGGACATCCAGTTACTGACCGACACCACCATCCTGCAGGTGAGACACATACACACACACATGGCTGCTGTTTTACACATGACCACACGCATGTCCAGTCCTCTGACGGCCTCTCCTCTCCTCTGACGGCCCCTCCTCTCCTCTGACGGCCCCTCCTCTCCTCTGACGGCCCCTCCTCCCCTCTGACGGCCCCTCCTCCCCTCTGACGGCCCCTCCTCCCCTCTGACGGCCCCTCCTCCCCTCTGACGGCCCCTCCTCCCCTCTGACGGCCCCTCCTCTCCTCTGACGGCCCCTCCTTTCCTCTCCTCCAGGTTTCCTCGATGGGCATCACTCCGTTCTTCGTGGAGAACGTCAGTGAGCTGCAGCTGTGCGCCATCAAGCTGGTCACCGCCGTGAGTGTCTCCACCCCTCTCCCTCCATCCACTCATCCACCCCTCTCCCTTAATCTTTTATAATGACTCTCTCTCTCTCTCTCTCTCAGGTGTTCTCTCGGTATGAGAAGCATCGTCAGTTGATCCTGGAGGAGATCTTCACGTCTCTGGCCAGACTGCCCACCAGCAAGCGCAGCCTCCGCAACTTCAGGTACACACACACACACTGTACACACACGCTCCACATCCACACACACGCTCTCTGACACTCCCTCACACGCTCTCCCCCGCAGGCTGAACAGCAGTGATCAGGACGGGGAGCCCATGTTCATCCAGATGGTGACGGCCCTGGTGCTGCAGCTCATCCAGTGTGTGGTGCACCTGCCCTGCGACAGGGACAGCCTGGAGGACGAGTACGACAGCAAGGTGGGCCGCACACACACACGCTACAGACACACACACACACCAGACACACACACACACTAACCCGTGTCGTGTGTGTGTGTTCCAGATGGACCAAGACCTGCTCATCACTAACTCCTATGAGACAGCCATGAGGACCGCCCAGAACTTCCTCTCAGTCTTCCTCAAGAAGTAAGACTTCACCCTCCCTCCCTCCCTCTCCACCCTCAGATCTCCACCCCTCCCTCCCTCCCTCTCCACCCCTCCTCCAGTGAGCTCACAGCTGTCTCCCCCCTCCTCCCCCAGGTGTGGCAGTAAGCAGGGGGAGGAGGACTACCGTCCGCTGTTTGAGAACTTTGTCCAGGACCTGCTGTCCACCGTCAACAAGCCTGAGTGGCCCGCCTCCGAGCTGCTGCTAAGCCTTCTGGGAAGACTGCTGGTGAGTGCTCACCTGTCTGCTCACCTGTCTGCTCACCTGTCTGCTCACCGGTCTGCTCACCTGTCTGCTCACCTGTCTGCTCACCTGTCTGCTCACCTGTCTGCTCACCTGTCTGCTCACCTGTCTGCTCACCTGTCTGCTCACATGGTGGTGGATATACAGCTGTGTTCAGGATCTAAACCCCTCCCCCCCCCTCCCCCCAGGTGCACCAGTTCAGTAACAAGCAGACAGAGATGGCTCTGAGGGTGGCCTCGCTGGACTACCTGGGCACCGTGGCAGCCAGGCTGCGCAAGGACGCCGTCACCAGCACCATGGACCAGCGCTCCATCGACCGCATCCTGAAGGAGGTACGAGGGGGTTAGGGGAGGAGAGGTGTGTGTGTGAGAGAGAGAGAGAGAGAGAGAAGCCTGCCATAGGTGTGTGGAGGGATCGCAGCATAATGATGTACTGTCCTGTTCATACTGTCTCCCCCCTCCTCCCCTCCCCTCCTCCCCCCCCAGACCCCAGGCAGTGATGAGACACAGCAGCTTCAGAAGGCTCTGCTGGACTACATGGAGGAGAACGCAGAAACAGACCCCTCTCTGGTGGTGAGACACACACACACACATACACACACACACGCACACATATATACACACACACACCCCCACACACACACACACGCATATACACCCCCCCACCCTCCAGATCCTCACCACCATCTCCTCCCCCAGTTTGCCAGGAAGTTCTACATCGCCCAGTGGTTCCGGGACACAGGCACTGAGTCAGAGAAGGCCCTGCGCAGCCAGAACCAGCGAGACGACGACTCTTCTGACGGGCCGCATCACGCCCGCGACCTGGAGACGGCCGGGGAGATCATGCAGCGCGCAGAGAGACGCAAGAAGTTCCTGCGCAACATCATCAAGACCAGCCCTGCACACTTTGCCACGCTCAGGTACGCACTCGCACACGTGCCACACACACACACAGTGTCTTGTAGTCCTGTGGGACTTGTAGTCCTGTGGTGGTGTGGGACTTGTAGTCCTGTCAGACTTGTAGTCCAGTCAGACTTGTAGTCCTGTGTTGGTGTGAGATGTGAAGGTGTTACTCTCCTCCAGGATGTCGTCAGACACGGTGGACTACCAGGACGCCTGCCTGATCGTACGCTACCTGGCCTCCATGAGACCCTTCTCCCAGAGCTTCGACATCTACCTGACCCAGGTGACCCCTCACCCCACCTCCCCACTCTCTCCCCCTCCATCAGAACCAGTCTCAGTGTGTTGGTGTTTCCTGACATAGAGGAAGATTAGATTTCTACTTGGCTGTACCGTCAGGAGTAACGGTGTGTGCCTCCTCCCGTGTGTGTGTGTGTGTGTGTGTGTGTGTGTGTGTGTGTGTGTGTTCAGATCCTGCGGGTCCTGGGAGAGAGTGCCATTGCTGTCAGGACTAAAGCCATGAAGTGTCTGTCTGAGGTGGTGGCAGTGGACCCCAGCATCCTGGCCCGGGTACGAGGAGGGGGAGCGTGTGTGTGTTTTATAGCAAAACTGTATGTGTGTGTGAGTGAGAGCAGTTGTTTGTATTTGTTTGCAAGCGTGAGACGTGTGTGTGTGTGTTAACCCTCTCCCTCCCTGCGGTCCAGTCGGACATGCAGCGCGGGGTGCACGGGTGTGAGACAGGTGTGTGTGTGTGTTAACCCTCTCCCTCCCTGCGGTCCAGTCGGACATGCAGCGCGGGGTGCACGGGTGTGAGACAGGTGTGTGTGTGTGTTAACCCTCTCCCTCCCTGTGGTCCAGTCGGACATGCAGCGCGGGGTGCACGGGTGTGAGACAGGTGTGTGTGTGTGTTAACCCTCTCCCTCCCTGCGGTCCAGTCGGACATGCAGCGCGGGGTGCACGGGTGTGAGACAGGTGTGTGTGTGTGTTAACCCTCTCCCTCCCTGCGGTCCAGTCGGACATGCAGCGCGGGGTGCACGGGTGTGAGACAGGTGTGTGTGTGTGTTAACCCTCTCCCTCCCTGCGGTCCAGTCGGACATGCAGCGCGGGGTGCACGGGCGGCTCATGGATAACTCCACCAGCGTCAGGGAGGCGGCCGTGGAGCTGCTGGGACGATTCGTCCTCAGCCGACCCCAGCTGACGGAGCAGTACTACGACATGCTCATAGAGAGGATCCTGGTAACCACACGCACACATACACACACACCCCTAATAACACAGTTGAACTCACACGCCCCCCTCCTCACCAGGTTGGGTTGTGTGACAGTGTCATCTAGTGGAGGAACATGGTCATTACAGCAGCTGCTTGTTCACTGTGGAGCATCCAGGGTGTGGGTGTGGCACTAATGTGTGTGTGTGTGTGTGTGTGTGTGTCAGGACACGGGCATCAGTGTGAGGAAGCGTGTGATCAAGATCCTGCGGGACATCTGTCTGGAGCAGCCCACCTTCAGCAAGGTGACAGAGATGTGTGTGAGGATGATCCGCAGAGTCAACGACGAGGAGGGCATCAAGGTGACACACACACTCTATCTCTCACACACACTCTCACTCTCTCACACACACACTCTATCTCTCACACACACTCTCATACACACACACTATCTCTCACACACTCTCTCACTCTCTCACACACACACACATCACCCTCACACCTTGTCTCCCTGTGTGTTGATCAGAAACTGGTGAATGAGACATTCCAGAAGCTGTGGTTCACGCCCACGCCGGCTCACGACAAGGACAGCATGACCCGCAAGATCCTCAACATCACCGATGTGGTGAGGCCCTGCACACACACACACCTGGACACACACACCTGTTCAAGACTTTGGGTTGTCCCACACTGCCACCTAGAGGAGGAGCAGGGTAGTCACAGCCCTTCCTGCTGTTTCTCTCCAGGTGACAGCCTGCAAAGACACAGGCTACGACTGGTTTGAACAGCTGCTGCAGAACGTGAGTGTTTGGGCCCACAGCGCCTCCACATGGACAACACACACCAGCTCATGTTCATCCATGTCTCTCGGAGGAGAATCTGTTCTGAATCTGCCTTTCTGGCTCTCTTTCCCTCACTTACTGACTCTCTCACCCTTTCCCTCCGTCTCTCTCTCCATTTTCTCCCTCCATTTTCCCTCCCTCCCTCCGTCCAGCTGCTGAAATCAGAGGAGGATGCGTCCTACAAGCCTGCTAAGAAGGCCTGCATCCAGCTGGTGGACAACCTGGTGGAGCACATCCTGAAGTACGAGGAGGCCCTGGCAGGTAGGAGGACGAGGAGGAGGAGGAGGAGGAGGAAGATGTGTTTAAGCCGCACGATGCCATGACTGGTCTCTCCTGACCTGTCTCTCCTCCACCCTGCAGAGAACCAGGGTGTGAACTCCAGCAGGCTGGTGTCCTGCATCACCTCCCTGTACCTGTTCAGCAAGATCAGAGCTCAGCTCATGGTGAAGCACGCCATGACCATGCAGCCCTACCTCACCACCAAGTGCAACGTGAGCACACACTCACACACACACACTCACACTCACCCACAGCGCTGTATTATGAAGTCTAAAGCCGTGTGTGTGTCCTCCAGTCTGCCAGTGACTTCATGGTGATCTGTAACGTGGCTAAGATCCTGGAGCTGGTGGTTCCTCTGATGGAACACCCCAGTGAGACCTACCTGGCCACCATAGAAGAAGACCTCATGAAGCTCATCATCAAGTACGGCATGACGGTACGTAGACACGCACGCGCTAGACCCCTCACAGCGTAGAGATGTCCATGCTAGATCAGGCACAGCGTAGAGATGTCCATGCTAGATCAGGCACAGCGTAGAGATGTCCATGCTAGATCAGGCACAGCGTAGAGATGTAGAGATGTCCATGCTAGGTCATGTGATCATGTGATCATGTGACCTCTCCCTGCAGGTGGTGCAGCACTGTGTAAGCTGTCTGGGTGCTGTGGTCAACAAGGTCACACACAACTACAAGTTTGTGTGGGCCTGCTTCAACCGCTTCTATGGTGAGTAGCACACACACTCTCTCTTCTACACACACACACATTGTCTCTCTCACAGACATGTAATTTCTTTCTTTTTTTAGTTTGGCGAAAATATTTATAAACTTTTTAGCCGAAAAAAATCAGTGCGAAAACATTAGAGCCCAAAAAATTGTCGAAAAAGACCTACAGCTAAAACTGTGTGTGTGTGTGTGTGCACAGGGGCTCTGAACAAGCTGAAGGTTCAGCACCAGGAGGAGCCTAACAGCACCACGCTGGCCGCTAACAAGCCCTTCCTGCTGCGCTCCCTGTTCACCGTGGGGGCTCTCGCACGCCACTTTGACTTCGACCTGGAGGAGTTCAAGGGCCCCAACAAGGTACTGCCCTGTCTGTCTCTCTCCCTGTCTCTCTCCCTGTCTCTCTCCCTGTCTCTCTCTCTGTCTCTCTCTCTCTATGTCTCTCTCTCTCTCTGTCCCTCTATGTCTCTCTCTCTCTCTCTCTCTATGTCTCTCTCTCTCCTCCTCACCTCCAGGTGTGTTTGCCTCCTCAGCAGCAGGTGATGATCAAGGAGAAGGTTCTGGAGCTGCTACTGTACTTCACCAGACACGAGGACGAGGAGGTCCAGTCCAAAGCCATCATCGGACTAGGTACCCTCTCTAACCCAGGCCAGCACCTCCCTCTTCTAGACTAGAGGACTCCCACATGAACCTCTGTTCTGCTTCATCTCTCCTCCTCCTCCCCCTCTCTCCTCCTCCCCCTCTCTCCTCCTCTCTCTCTCTCCTCCTCCCCCAGGGTTCCTGGTGATCATGCACCCCAGCCAGATGTTTGTTCCGGAGGTGAAGACCCTGTATAACAGCATCCTGGCAGACTCCAGCAGCTCTGTGAACCTGAAGATCCAGGTGCTGAAGAACCTGCAGACCTACCTGCAGGAGGAGGACTCCCGCATGCAGGAGGCCGACCGCGAGTGTGAGTACCCCTGACCCCCCGCTGACCCCTGACCCCCTGCTGGGACCTGGGACCTGCTGGCCTGCTGTGTAGAGCAGTGGTCTTCAGCCCTGGTCCTCAGGGACCCCCTGTCCTGGATGTTCTAGAATGTTTCCCTGCTCCAACACACCTGGTTTAAATGAACGGGCCGTTATCCAACTCTGTGGAAGCCTGGTGACGAGCTTTCATTTGAACCAGGTGTGCTGGAGCATGGAAACATCTGGAACACACCTGGTTTGTCTGATTCTGACATGATATCTTCCTTCCCCCTCCTCCCATCTCCTCCTCTCTCCCTCCTCCTCCCCTCTCAGGGAAGAAGCTGTCTAAGCAGGAGGATCTGAAGGAGATGGGAGACATCTCCTCTGGGATGAGCAGCTCCATCATGCAGCTGTACCTCAAGCAGGTTCTGGAAGCTTTCTTCCACACCCAGTCCTCCGTCAGACACTTTGCCCTCAACGTCATCGCCCTCACCCTCAACCAGGGCCTCATCCACCCCGTGCAGGTAGCACACACACACACGCTCACACACACACACACACGCTCACACACACACACAGGTTCTCACCTCGTCTCTCTCCTGTCCAGTGTGTGCCCTACCTGATCGCCATGGGAACAGACCCAGAGCCCAGCATGAGGAACAAGGCTGACCAGCAGCTGGTGGAGATCGACAAGAAGTACACAGGCTTCATCCATGTAAGCGCGCACACACACACTGTACACACACACACTGTACACACACACACTGTACACACACACACTGTACACACACACACTACACACACACACTATACACACACCAGCTTCATCCTCCCTCCCCCCCCCCCAGATGAAGGCGGTAGCAGGGATGAAGATGTCGTACCAGGTGCAGCAGGCGATCGCCCAGTCGTCCAGGCGGAGCAGCATCATCCGGGGCTTCCGTGTGGACGAGACCACGGCCGCGCTGTGCTCTCACCTGTTCTCCATGGTGCGCACCAACCGGCAGCACCGCAGAGCCTTCCTTATCTCCCTGCTCAACCTGTTCGACGACAGCTCCGTGAGTCTCCACACACACCTGCAGACACACACACACACACCTACAGATCAAGAGATTGCACTTCCAAATCGCTTTGTTTGTAAGTGTCCGCTAAATGAACACACTTTTTCAAATATAATTAATTAATTAATAATAAATAATTGTGTGTGTGATTGCGTTGTGTCATGCCACTGACGTGTGTGTGTGTGTGTGTCTGCAGAAGACGGAGGTGAACATGCTGCTGTTCATCGCAGACAACCTGTCCTGCTTCCCCTTCCAGAGCCAGGACGAGCCTCTGTTCATCATGCACCACATAGACATCACCCTGTCTGTGTCGGGCAGCAACCTGCTGCAGTCCTTCAAAGAGGTAGGTCACACTCACACACACATACACATACACACACTCACACACTCACACACACATACACTCACACACACCACACATCCACACACACACCACACATCCACACAGCACATCTTCATGGACATCACCCTGTCTTTCTCTCTTTCCCTCCCTCTCTCCTTCTCTCCCTCCCTCTGCCTCCCTCTCTCCTTCTCCCTCTCCATCCCTCCCTCTCCCTCTCTCCTTCTCTCCCTCCCTCCAGTCTCTCCTAAAAGAACCGAGACACAAGGAGAAGAAGGAGAAGAAGGCGAGGGAGAGGAGGAGGAGCGGGGGGTCGGAGGGCTCGGGGAACGAGGACGCCACGCCCATCAGCTGCAGCTCCCCGCTCAGCGACCAGGGAGACGGCGAGGACGCGGGCCGGAGGCCCAGGAAGGGCCGGCGGCAGGAGGTCAGCTCGGGGTCGGAGTCTGACCTGGAGGACCTGGACGTGGACGACGTGGAGAAGGTGATGCGCCTGCTGCCGGACAACCCCACCTCCCTGCTGGACTTCGCCAACGCCTCGCAGGGCATCCTGCTGCTGCTGGTGCTCAAGCAGCACCTGAAGAACCTCTACGGCTTCTCCGACAGGTAGGGGGCGCTGCAGGGCGTGCTGCACCTGCAGCCTGCAGGCGCTGGCAGTGGGAGCAGCAGGCTCCTCAGGATGACAGGTGTAGTGTAGGCTGAGGACTCACTGGAGGAATGGGCCTGGCTGCAAATCAAGCCCAGGCCTTTAGTCTTCCTCTCTCTCTGTGTTTCCTGTGGAACTTCACTTCAAATCTGGGTTAGAAAGCATGAAAACTGCCTAAATATGTATCTTAAAAAAGAAAAAGAAAGTTTAAAGCCTTTGCATTTTGTAAAAAAAAAAAGAGAAAAGAAACGCCTTCTGGTGAACTTCCTCCCTCTCCTCACCCGCTCCCTCTCCTCACCCGCTCCCTCTCCTCACCCGCTCCTCTCCCTCTCCTCACCCGCTCCCTCTCCTCACCCGCTCCCTCTCCTCACCCGCTCCCTCTCCTCACCCGCTCCTCCCTACTCTTGCCTCCACAGTAAGATCCAGAAGTACTCGCCCACAGAGTCGGCCAAGGTGTATGACAAAGCCGTCAACAGGAAGCCCAACATCCACTTCAACCCCCGCCAGACCATGGACTTCCTGTCCAACAACCTGGCCAACGCCACGCTCACTCACGACACCAAGAGACGGGTCGTCCGGCAGTACCTGGACGTGAGTACTGTAGAGAAGCATGGCTCCTTCTCTCTCTCTCCCTCTCTCTCTCTCTCTCTCTCCCTGTAGGGGGGATACCTGTGTTACCTGTAGTTCAAGGTGCTGAACAGGATGATGTGTGTTACCTGTAGTTCAAGGTGCTGATGGAGCACCTGGACCCTGACGAGGAGGAGGAGGAGGGGGAGGCGGGGGCCAGCGCCAACATCAGGATCAAAGCCATAAACGCCCTGCTGGGGGGGCCCGGGCCCCACCCCCGCCACCCGCCCCCCGCCCCCGACACAGAGGATGACGACAGCGAGGGGGACGAGAGGACACCAGGGGTGAGGGGACGCACACACACACACTCACACACACTCACATACACTCACACACCCACACACACACTCACACACCCACACACACACACTCTCACATACGCATGTACACAAACATACATACATGCTGTGTTCCTCAAGCACCTAACATCTCCCCCTCCCTCCCTCCCCTTCCCTCCCCCTCCCAGTCCTCTCGGCGGGTGAGGCGGTCAGGGGAGCCCTCTGACCTGGGCCACATGAGCAAGGCAGTGGACTCCATGGACGTGATCGCCCTGTGCTGCCCCAAGTACAAGGACCGTCCCCAGGTGGCCCGCGTCCTGCAGCGCACGCCCAGCGGCTACAGCGTGCAGTGGCTGGCCGGCTCGTACTCTGGGCCCTGGGCGGAGGCCAAGAAGAGGGATGGGCGCAGGCAGGTGCCCTGGGTGGACACCATCAAGGACTCGGACATCATCTGCAAAAAGATCTCCTTGACTAGCAACCACAAACTGAGCAACAAGGTGGTTCAGAGGTTACGATCGCTCTACGCCGCACGCGACAGCGCCCTCAGCTAATGAACCCTGACCTTTCACCTCCGACGAACCCTGACCTTACCCCCCCCGCACCCCACCCCACCTGGCCTCCTCCTCTCACTCCCTCCTCCACAGCCAAACTTCACTGGATTACCCCTCCCTCTCTCCTCTCTCTCTCTCTCTCTCTTTTTTTTTTATAAACACAGAGAAAGCAAGAATATTTGACACTACATAACTTTTACATGTGTTACTCTTGCGAGGAAACCAGACTATATATTAGAGACTTCTGCTATTTGTGTTGAGTGCAGAGAACAGAACCCCCCCTGAGGCATTAAGGAATGCGCTGGAGAACCATGGAGAAGGAAGAAGAGATTAGATGGATGGATGAAGAGAGGGATGAAAAGGAGGAGAAGAGGGAAATGTTTTTGACAACATTGTTGTAGGAGCCCTTTCGCTGTTGTACAGCAAAACCTAGTCAATTCATTTCTACTCCCACATTGTATAATAGTCTAACACACCACAAACTAAAATGTTTATATCTCAGACAAAAAAAGCTGTAAAAAAAAGATAAAAAAAAGAATAAAACCTTAAGTGAATGTTGGAAATTAGTCTTTTTGATGTTCTTATATTAAAAGTGTTTTTTGGAGTCAGAATCTCCCTGATGGTTTTCTTTAACTTAGAATACCTACTCTGAAAAAATATTTTTTATTTTTGTTTCACTTATGTTTGTCCATGCTGTACAATGGCAGAGTCTAAGGATATAATTTATTCTATTTCGAACCACGCATGCAGTATATATGGCCAACCTTGCAGGGGGATATTTTGTAAATGTAAATGTTGTTGTATTAGGTCTCCCTAGTGAAATGAGGAAAAGGGATTTTGTCCCTCAGGTGGAACAAATACTGCAATAAATTTTCTACTTCTCTTTGTCACTTGTCTTGTGGAAGTGTTAAATGTGCTATTTACGCACAATCAAAATAGGTCATTCGTGAATGTTATTTATGAAACACGATCCATTATTTGTGGATATACGAATGAATTGAAATGGAATTAATTAGGAACGTCAGGCAACTGTAGGTGGAGGTTGTGTGATATAGTTATTTTTAGTTTTTATGATTTTATTTTCTTGTCGGCGGCGGTATCACATCTGAACAGTAGGGTGGCGGTAGTGCTCCAGTAACCAGATAAGAAGAAGAAGAAGACCTGACGTCACGTTTGCTGCTGTTTTGGCGGTAGTTTGATTTTCACCGAAGCTTCAGACAGAAGAAAAACACTTCAAATATCGTCTAGCGAGTATTTTCTCATGGAGAGGTATGTACTGCTTCTGAATGGTGCTGAGGTTGTTGCTTGGAAAGGACATCTACAGCTTTCTAACTCATTCATTTGATTAAGAGCCTCTTGTTGGAGATTTCAGCGCTTTGTTTTTGAAAAGCAAGCTTGCTAGCTTGCCGTTCCGCTCAGCTGTGTGATGTGTTTAAAATGTTAGCTCACTAGCAACCCAGTTATGAATGCTCATATTTCATAACTAGAACAACTTAATTATGAAGTTATTTCACAGTTTGCTTTCTGTACGTTATAGCGTGGCTATTCTACAATGTTGTTTAGACTCAGGGAGGCTGTCATTCCAAGGCAGGTAGTGTTACGTCACTGTGTGTACTGTACTCTGTTCCGCTAACACTCAACTCAATAGCTTTTCATATCTGTAGTTAATATAGTTAGAAGACTGTTGGGATACGTCGTATCCGGTACAACGTTTATCCCGGACAGCTTGGATGAGGCTCATACAGCCTGTTTAAGTGCAGAAAACGAACGGAGTCATACTCGGTTCTAGACTCAGCTGTCGGTAACCGGCTCCGTGCCGTTGTCCACCCAGGTCCAGGAAGAGCTACGTGCCCAGCAGCCGGCTGTCCGAGCTTCCTCAGCGGGTGGCGGACAGCAACCGGATGAGCATGGCGTATGCAACCCCGCAGAGGTGAGCAGACGTTGTGCCCGGTCAGCCGCTGACCGCTGTCCTCGTTCTTCACCTTTCATCTACCGTGTCGAAACAGTAAAATTCACCGTCACTGTTGTTGTCTACGTGAAGAATCTTAACCGCTTAAAGTTTGCGAAGTCAAATCGTGTACCCGTTCAACCGTGTACCCGTTCATGTCTCCCGCAGCAAGTCCTTCGGGAAGCTGAACATCCCCAAGCCTCCGTCCGTGTCCTCGGATAGAAGAACGAGCTTCTTCGGTTCCAGGTATGTTTCAAACATCCATCCTCGATAGCGGAGCTAGTCCCAGTAGTCAAATAACACTTTATTTGTGTACAGCAGCCCTTTTTACAAGCAACATCACAGAGGGCTTCACATATGCCCTAAGAAAAGCACCCTAAACCAACCTGACCCCTCAAGGGGTATGGATATGTCATCATATTTCTGTGTGTATATATTTGTAGATACATATTTGGTGTTGTTGTGTTCAGGACCAGTGGAGCTGGCATGGCCCGTAACAGCATCTTCGGAGGAGCGGAGAAGATCAAAGATGTGAGGCCTCTTCATGACAAGGCCTTCGTACAGCAGTGCATCAGACAGCTGTGTGAGGTAGGGGGTCCTCACACACACACACACACACAGGTTCAACACCTCCCTCCATCCCTCGCCCCAAATACCATTTTGGATAAAAGCGTCTGCTAAATGAATCCACTGTTATTTATTCTTATTCTGATGATCCTGGTAGTTCCTGCAGGAGAAGGGCTTTCCAGGCGCCGTGACAACCAAGTCCCTCCAGTCTCCGTCCACCAAGGAGTTCCTGAAGGTGTTTGAGTTCATCTACTGCCTGCTGGACCCCACCTTTCACATGCCCTCCTCCAAGGTGGAGGAGGAAGTGCCCAGGATCCTCAAAGACCTGGGGTGAGAACCTCCTCCCCTCCTCCTCCTCTCAGAGCTCTCTAGAGGACACACCCTTGTCCTGTAATGACCGACTCACGTCTCACCTGTGTTGCAGGTACCAGTTCGCCCTGTCCAAGAGCTCCATGTACTCAGTGGGAGCCCCCCACACCTGGCCTCAGGTGCTGGGAGCCCTGGTCTGGCTCATAGACAACGTCAAGGTAAGACACACACACACACACCTGGCTAAAAACCTGTTCTTCTGAGGTCTTTGTGCAGCATTAGATGTAATCTCGTGGTCCGTGTGTGTAGATCTACTGCGCTATGGAGGAGCAGCAGGATTTGCTGTTCAGCGACTTCTCTGAGGGCAGCATGGAGATCGAAGACGGGGTGGAGTACAACAAGGTGAGGACCTGTATCCCTCCGCCTGCTAGCCCTGTATCCCTCCGCCTGCTAGCCCTGTATCCCTCCGCCTGGTAGCCCTGTATCCCTCCGCCTGGTAGCCCTGTATGACCTTGTTTACCACTAGGGTTAGGGTTAACACTGTCTCCTCTCTCTCCTCCAGCTCTTCCTGGACTACTGCAGTGAGACAGTACTCCATGTTCATGCAGGGAGCGGACACGTTTGATTCTGAGGATGAGGAGTTCCTCTCCAAGATGAGTAAGAGCGTTCACATCCTCTCAATGTCTACATGCAGAGACACACCACTGAAGTGAAGTGTGTGTGTAATGTGTGTGTGTGTGTGTGCTACAGAGAAGCTGTACAACGTGGATGAGACTGTGCTGGCCAGCATGGAGGCCAGGTACAGGATGGTGACTGAAGAGGTGGACAGACTGGAGAGGGACAGCCAGGCAGTTGAGTCTCCCTCCCCTCCTCTCCTCCCCTCCTTTCATCCCCTCCTCTCATCCCCTCCTCTCCTCTCATCCCTTCCTCTCCTCCCCACCTCTCCTCCTCTCACCTCCACCTCTCCTCCTCCTCCTCTCACCTTGTCTTCTCTCCTCTTGTACCCCCCCCTCCCCCCAGGACCGTCTGATGGGGAAGAGGACTGAGAAACTCAAGCTGCAGACCGACCTGCAGAAGCTGCAGAGTTACCATAGCAACCTGGAGACCTTCAAGGGCAGCCTGGAGGGCAAGGCGGCCATGCTAGCAGAGGAGCTACAGGCATCGGGTAGGCCCCTGCACACGAACCCAACACACCCTAACTCTCACAGGAACCCAACACCTCCTGACTGTGTGTGTGTGTGTGTGTCCAGGCCTGCAGACAGAGTCTCTGAAGCAGCAGCAGGCCAGGCTGCAGTTGGTCCTCCAGCAGCAGAAGTTCACGCCGGCCGACATCGAGCGCATCAACCGAGAGAAGAGAGAGCTGCAGCAGAGCCTGTCGTCCCTGAGCACCACCCTGGACCAGGCCCAGCAGCAGATGTGGAGCGAGGAGATCAACCTGGCCAAGGCCAAGGAGGCGGTGAGGCGGGACGAGAGGAGGGGAGGGAGAGGGAGGAGGAGGAGAAGGGAGGGAGGGAGGAGAAGGAGGGAGGGGAGGGAGGGAGAGGATGAGAGGGAGGGAGAGGAGGAGAAGGGAGGGAGGAGAGAAAGGAGTTTAGTCACATTTTAAGCGTGCCTTACAGAGGGACGAAGTACTGATTCTGTGTTTATCATACTTTTATCTCCTTCCCTGACTCCCCTTTCCTCTCCCTCTCCCCCTCTCTCTCCCCTCCATCTCTCTCCCTCTCCATCTCTCTCCATCCCTCTCCATCCTCTCTCTCCCCCCCAGGCGGAGATGAAACTAGCAGAGTACCACAAACTGGCCCGGCAGCTCAAGCTGATCCCTGCGTCGGCTGAGAACGCCTGTGGTCACGACTTCACCATCAGCCCCTGCACCGAGCAGGGCCCCTCCTCCCTGGTCCACTACAAGACCCACATCCAGGTGGGATCAGGACCAGGCCTGGAACAGGACCAGGCCTGGAACAGGACCAGGCCTGGAACAGGGTTACATTCTCTCTCCACACTTACAGCTGCACTGCATGGGTTTAAAGAGATGTGTGTGTGTGTGTGTGTGTGTTCAGAACCCCCTGAGGAAGCTGATAATCAACGTGGAGGAGGAGTCAAGTCGTTTGACCAATAAGAAGCTCACCCTGGAGGGGACTGTGGATCAGGTCTGTTTCTCCAACTATCTCTCCTCTCTCTCTGTGTCTCTCCTGTGTCTCTCCTGTGTCTCTCTCTCCTCTCTCTCTCTGTTCTACCACTCATGTTATGTTCTTCCTTGTGTGTGTCAGGTGAACTCTTGCATCTCAGACAAGGGCAACGACCTGAAGCAACTGAGGGAGCAGATCCGCAGACTGGACGAGAAGCTGGAGAACGACTCACAGGTACCACACACACACACCTGTCTCTCACCCACACACACACACCTGTCTCTCACACACACATCCATCTCTGTGTGTGTGTGTGTGTGTAGGAGCTGGCCAGGGATGAACAGAAGTGGGCAGCAGAGATGGAGTCTGTTGACAACCACAAGAAGCTGCTGGAAAAGAACATCACCCAGGGTTACGAGGAGTCTGTGGAGCAGCTTAAGGCAGCGAGGCAGCAGTCAGTACCTCACCCCTCCCTCACCCCTCTCTCTCTCTGTCTGAGGGCTTTTGGATGCTAGTCTCTGAGTCTTCCTGACCTGTGCTGTTCCTGACCTGTGCTGTTCCTGACCTGTGCTGTCCCTGACCTGTGCTGTCCCTGACCTGTGCTGTTCCTGACCTGTGCTGTTCCTGACCTGTGCTGTTCCTGACCTGTGCTGTTCCTGACCTGTGCTGTTCCTGACCTGTGCTGTCCCTGACCTGTGCTGTCCCTGACCTGTGCTGTTCCTGACCTGTGCTGTCCCTGACCTGTGCTGTTCCTGACCTGTGCTGTCCCTGACCTGTGCTGTTCCTGACCTGTGCTGTTCCTGACCTGTGCTGTCCCTGACCTGTGCTGTCCCTGACCTGTGCTGTTCCTGACCTGTGCTGTCCCTGACTGCTTCCTCCAGGTATCACCTGGTTCGTCAGGAGACCGATGAGCAGCGAAGGACCGTGGCCAAGAACCTGGCCAGCGTGTTCAGCACCGCCACAGACCACCTGGGCATCGTGGAGGTGCGCTAGCCCCGCCCCCTAACACCAGCCCCGCCCCCTAACACCAGCCCTGCCCCCTAACACCAGCCCCGCCCCCTAACCCTCTCCCACACAAGACCTAGCACAAGTCTTATCTGAAAATGATTTTTATAACATTAAAATGCTGTTAGTCCTTCTGTTACCTGGTAACAGACTACCTGACAGTTCTGCCCGTGTGTGTTGTGTGAGACAGAAGTACCTGGAGGACCAGCGTAAGCGTGTGGAGCGTGTGTGTAGCGAGACCCTGCAGGAGGAGGAGGAGGAGCTGCAGAACCTGCACCACATCATGGACGGCTTCCTGGACAAGGCCGCTAACATGCCAAGCTAACATGCCAAGCTAACATGCCAAGCTAACATGCCAAGCTAACATGCCAAGCTAACATGCCAAGCTAACATGCCAAGCTAACATGCCAAGCTAACTGGCTCCATGTTGGATTCTTGTGATATAGTTTTTTACGGAAACCTTTTTTTCGACTCCCTGTTTTTAATACTGTTATGTACTCCTCGTTATTATATGTACTCTAACATGGTCGCACACACTCGTAACACAACACTCACTCTCATTCACACTATCGCATTCACGCAATCACACACACACACACACACGTCCTCTCTCACACACACATTAAGGCAGTACACACATGTTTTGTTGACCTGTTTATTTATGGCAGCTTCCGAAGTTGTTGCCCATTTGTCTGTGTGTGGTAACAAGAGATGTTCCCTGTCCATGTATTGTGTTTATGTAGTGTGCGCTTCATGTTTATAACGATGCACAGGTGTTCAGGCGGTGTGTGTGTCGAGTGGTTTACAGTGGATTCTCACAACCAACTCGGGTTCAGTGGAGTCTCACAATATCCCACGTTTGAACTTGAATGTACTTTTCTGTGTTCATCTTTTCCCTTCTGCACAACCATCTCCTGACTTGTACTGTGGAACAACTTGATTAAAAACTTTGCTAAATGCAGAAATATTTCAGATCATTATTTGCCAAAAATTCCTCTAGATTGCATCATTTCTCCAACTCCATAGTGGTGGTCCTGTGTTTAGTTTATGGTTTAAGTAACGACGCCTCCTCCTAATCGGACCCCTGCCCTCCTCCCAGAGGGCAGCCGTCCTGTCCTGTGTAGCGAGGCCAGCAGCCTCCCTGGAGCCTGTTTGTGAAGCAGATACTCATTTATAACACCCAGAATACCGTGCTCGCGTCCGGGAGAAACTTCTGAAGTCGGCGTTGGAACGCGGTGTGTTGGAGTTGGCCGCCATACCTGAAGGTTAGTAAACTTTTTCTTTCTTCGGGACGTGGGGGAGAGGGGGTGGTGGGGGGAGAGGGGGTGGAGGGGGAGAGGGGGTGGTGGGGGAGAGGGAGTGGTGGGGGACGGGGTGGAGGGGGAGAGGGGGTGGTGGGGGAGAGGGGGTGGAGGGGGACGTGGGGAGGAGGGGGGTGGTGGGGGTGGAGGGGGGGGAGATGGGGGTGGTGGGGGAGA
>CM042879.1:7883249-7910749 GCA_023658055.1 Thaleichthys pacificus | reverse complement strand
CACGCTCTCACACATCACACACTCACACACACCCCCTCCCTGTGGATCCTGGTTAGGGTTACTTGGCGTGTCAGTGTCGTGTTGAGGTGGATCTTCTTCTTGGTTTACAAGCTCTCCTAACACACAGACAAAAGACACACACACCTCATTAGCCTAACGATGCTGTCCCCTCTTTGTTCCCCGGCCGTAATGGCTTCCTGTCACCCTCTCTCCGTCTGAGTCACCATCACGACACCCTGATCTCCACGGCGATAGCAGGGTGGAGGGGGGGGAGGAGGGGGAGAGGGGGGAGAGGGTGGGGGGGGAGGAGACAGCTGCTCTGTGTCTCACATCATCCACATTAGTTTGAAGAACACCCTCTCCAGTTAGATCTCTCCCTCCCTCCATCTCTCTGTCGCTGCACTCATGCAAACACAGACAACATGCCGGTAACTCGTTTAATTCAGATCCATACAAAGTTATAAAAGTGGAATACTGTGTAAAAAAAATAAAGTTGAAATAACTTCAGTAACACAAATCGCTATAAGATATTGCTTCAAACAACAATCAACTCATCACTCCTCAACTCTGACAAACTATCAACAGCTTGTACATTGTGTCCATTTTAACAACACGAACACTAACCAAAAACAATCAAATCCCCCTGTCTGTAAACTGACTTCCAGGGACGAGGAGAGGGGAGGAGAGGGAGAGGGAGAGGGAGAGGGGAGGAGAGGGGAGGAGAGGGGAGGAGAGGGGAGGAGAGGGAGGAGGAGAGGGGAGGAGAGGGGAGGAGAGGGAGAGGAGAGGGAGAGGAGAGGGGGAGGAGAGGGGAGGAGAGGAGAGGGAGAGGAGAGGGGAGGAGAGGGGAGGAGAGGGGAGAGGAGAGGGGAGGAGAGGGGAGGAGAGGGAGAGGGAGAGGAGAGGGGGAGGAGAGGGGAGGAGAGGGAGAGGAGAGAGGAGAGGGGAGGAGAGGGAGAGGGAGAGGGAGAGGGAGAGGAGAGGGGAGGAGAGGGGAGGAGAGGGAGAGGAGAGAGGAGAGGGGAGGAGAGGGGAGGAGAGGAGAGGGAGAGGAGAGGGGAGGAGAGGGGAGGAGAGGGAGAGGGAGAGGAGAGGGGAGGAGAGGGGAGGAGAGGGAGAGGAGAGGAGAGGGGAGGAGAGGGGAGGGAGAGGAGACCCAAACATCTATTAAAGTGTTCAAACCCTGTAATCACATTTGATCCTTTGGCACCATTAAAGAAATGACTTCATAACAATAAATACCCACATAGACATTCATCTGTAATAGAAAAACAGAAAATAAATATCAATAAGTTAATACATCATAATAATAATTAAGTCTATAAATATTCTGTGTATAAAATGTGTCTAGTTTACATAGATAGCACTTGACTGCAAGTCAAGAGGTCACATGTTCTCTTGTCGCAGCAAAGAGGGGGATTCGATCCCTGGGTCGCCCCCCTCTTATAAGGACACTTTGCCCAAATCCACCCCACTTTAAAGCTTGCATGAATCCACAAGGGGATTAGTGATGTAGAAAATCCCTGGCAGAGAGTTGGGCTCTGATCACGGAACCACCTCTGCAACGTTCTCTTTTGCCCCTGATGTCACACAGGAAGTCTTGCACATCCACACAGGAAGTCACACACATCCACACAGGAAGTCTTCCACATCCACACAGGAAGTCACACGCATCCACACAGGAAGTCACATGCATCCACACAGGAAGTCTTCCACATCCACACAGGAAGTCACACGCATCCACACAGGAAGTCACACGCATCCACACTTCCTGGCTGAGTGTCTCTTTATGGTGTGGTAGATCAAGTTGTCGTCCAGGAAGGAGAGATCATCGTCGAACGCGATTGGCCGGCAGCAGGCGTGAGGGGGCGTGTTTTGCGGCAGCTTCCTGCTGTGTGATAGGTTGCTGAGGATCTTGTCGTAGTTTGTTTCTGAGTTGCGGCAGGGGCCGCTGCAGTACCTGAAGATCATCTCCTCGCTGGTCTGGAACCCCAGACCCAGGTCAGACACGTTCATGTGAATCTGCTTCAGAACACAGCCCCCTCCTCTCCTCCCCCCGCCTCCTCCCCCCCTCCTCCCTCCCCTGGGGTTCTGTCTGACCTCTCCTCCTCCTCCCCCTCCTCCTCTTCCTCCTCCCCCTCCCTCCTTCTTCCTCTCCCTCAGCGCTCCGGGGCCAGAGGTCCTCCGGATCCTGCTGATGGTCACTCTGATGAAGTCCACCACATCCTCAAACTGGTCAGGGTGGAGGTCGGCCATGTTGACTGGGGGGGAGGGAGAGGGGGGGGGGGGGCGGGGGTTGAGAGGGGGGGGGGGGAGAGGAAAAGATATGTTGTGAGAGAATGAGGAACCGGTATTAGCAAGTGGTGTTTATTCAGTACAATATGAGCTGTAAATGTGACCCCAACACACACAACAGAGAAATGTGTTCATGTGTTAGGTCCCGTCTTTAATATCTTACATTCTTTCGTTTCCGACATCTCCTCTCTCTCTGTTGTCTCCGTGTTTTCGTGTGTTGATGACTGAGCCGGTGAATGGTACGGCTCGACCGGGGAGTCGAGGAGACCGTCTGTGGCAGCAGCGCGCGCTCTCCTCGAGGCAGACCAACGGCGGTTTTTGGAAAGGGGGCTCGAGTGCACAATGGTCAGCAGGAACAACCCGATGGTCGCGGACTCCCATACCCTCATCGTGGACTCTAGTCCAACACCGGAACCTGCCGTCAGCCAGAGAAACTTTCGTTTAAAATCAAGAACATTGTTTTCGTGTCGGTTGCAGAATGAAGAGATGTAGCCTGCTTGGGGTAATTCTGTTTTCTCTCACCCTCGCCTTAAATCGGATCCATGCCGACTTCTAGACGATGGACAACTCAACCAATACGCAAAATACAACTGTCCATAAATGTCTCACTCACAACATCGAAACTTGGAACGAAAACCAATAGAAGAATCGTCGTTAGTCCACGCGCTCCATGGAGTGAGCGTAAAACGATCAATTAAATAGGATCTAACGCATAGGCTACGAAAATATTACATTTAAGGTCGCTTGGAAATGTCTTAAGGAAAATCCCATTCGGTGACATGCTTCTCCCTGCTCGGTTGCAAGCTACGGGTTAACGGAATCACACTGTTATCGGTGATACGCACATTACGCGTTCGGTGCGTTTGGCGTCTAGTCCAGCCAGATATAATAGCGGTACCTAGAGAACGAGGAGGGTAGGGTTTTATACCGTAGGTGGGGTCCACCGGAGGGAGTGTTGACGTCTTATAATCCGTCCTCTCTCTCACCTCCGTCTCCACCCACACACCGGAGAGGAGTTCCCTCGATTCAGACAAGAATCTCAAATTTTTCACATTTGACACATTAGCGCATGTCCGAAAAGTGACTGGTGTATCACACATGTGGGTTCTTGTCGTGTTCGCTGATCCGGAGATTTAGCTAAAGATATCCTGGACTGTAGAAATATGGTGTAGTGCCGTGTACGAGAGAGATATAAACTGGTGAGGAGAGATAGAGAAAAGAGAGATACAGAAAGAGGGGACATTGAGAGAGGAGAGAAAGAAAGACAGAGGGGGAGATGGCTAGAAACCAAGAAAAAGAGAGAGGGGGGAGAGAGAGACAGAGAGAGCGAGAATGAGAGAGAGGAGAGAGAGAGAGAGAGGAGAGAGAGAGAGAGAGAGAGAGAGAGAGAGGGGGAGAGAGGAAGCTTGATTGATGGGAGCAGTTTGACACAGTGCAGAACCCTAAACTCCTCCAGTGTGAGGTTCTCACCTCCAGGTTGATGTTGGACCGAGCCGTGGTTCTGAGGGGAACAGGGTTCTTGTCCCTCAGCACAAACACAGATCCTGTTGCTGCACTCAGTCATAATCTCTCCTCTCAGGATCACCCAAGTTTGGCTCCTCTCCTCCTCTCCTCCTCTCCTCTCCTCTCCTCTCTCCTCTTCTCTCCTCTTGGCTTCTGCAGGAATGGACTCTGGGAACATTCTATAGTGGGTTCATCTCAATACTTTAACAACACCTCCTCCCCCCTCCTCCTGCAGGACACAGGAAACACCCGAGGCATCATGGTGGACGTCCAGTCATCCAGTTCCACCTGTCTGGTCGACCAGCGAAAGAACAGGCAAGGGAGGAGAGGAAGACTCTTCAGATCTGCCCCTCACATGTGGTAAGAAAACAGAAGCCTATTGAGACCCACCCCTTCTCTCTGCAGGGCTGCGGGCATCGAGCAGAGGAAGCGCTTTCAGCTTGTTGAGACACACCCAGTCCGCCTGCAGCCCAGAGACCTTGCAGGGCTCTGAGACGAACCTCCCTAGGAAGCTAATCTAGACTATTGACAAGTGTCTCTGCTTGGCTGCGCTGACGTAACCCGGGGCAAAGAGCAGAGTTCCAGGCTGATCAGGGGACTTTGGGTGTCACTGCGTGCGTGTCAGGTGTGCTTAGGCCAGCGCAGTTAAACTGTTTACTACAGTAAGCCACCGCCTGTCGACTTGTAGTTACCTATGGTACCCTTGAGGGCCAGTGTGTGTCCAGGAGGAGGTGTGTGTGAGGGTGTGTGTGAGGGTGTGTGTGTGTGTAACAGTGAGACAGCAAGAGAAGAAGACAGAGAAGGACTTTTACACGTGTGTAAACAACGAGAGAGAAAGAGAGAAATGAAGACTGTTTCTTCTGTGCCAGCAGTGCCTTGTTCACCTTAATAAGAAGCTAAGATCCTCAACCCACTCAAACAGCCAGATGTGAAATACTGCTCTGGACAGAACCTGAGAGAGACACCTGTTTCATATCAGTTTCACAGAAACACGATAGATTATTGTCTTATCTCCACATCGAAATGGGAGGGCAGCTTCAAGCTCCACAGATAAGATTTGCAAGTGTGTGTTTCCAGGACAAACTCAGTGTACGTGCACCTACGTGAACCACCCAAAACACTGAAAGTGCGAGTTGCACGAGTTTCGAACAACAGAGACAGAAAAAGCAAGAGCAAGTGTGAGAAACAGAGTGACAGAGAGACAGAAAAGAGGAGAGTCAATATTTACCGGTTACCACATGCTCCGCCCTGCATGTTTATCTATGTTACTGGAATATCACAGAGCTGCTGTTTCACTGACAGCACTGAGGTTTCCACTGGTTTAATGCAAAGTCCAGCCGGGTTAAAGCCCTGGGGAGGACCAGTCGAGGCATGAGATGCCACCATGATCAGAGTGTGGCTCTGATTACATCCTTCATGACCAGGCCATGCTGCTGTTGTGATGGAAACCTGCAGTGTGTGAGCGTGTGAGACTGTGTGTGTGTGAGCGTGTGTGAGAGACTGTGCTAGCTGTGTGTGTGTGAGCGTGTGTGAGAGACTGTGCTAGCTGTGTGTGTGTGAGCGTGTGTGTGAGACTGTAATAGCTGTGTGTGAGCGTGTGTGTGAGACTGTGCTAGCTGTGTGTGAGAGTGTGTGTGAGACTGTGCTAGCTGTGTGTGAGCGTGTGAGACTGTGCTAGCTGTGTGTGTGTGAACGCGTGTGTGAGACTGTGCTAGCTGTGTGTGAGCGTGTGAGATTGTGCTAGCTGTGTGTGAGCGTGTGAGACTGTGCTAGCTGTGTGTGAGCGTGTGAGACTGTGCTAGCTGTGTGTGAGCGTGTGAGACTGTGCTAGCTGTGTGTGAGAGTGTGAGACTGTGCTAGCTGTGTGTGAGCGTGTGTGTGAGACTGTGCTAGCTGGCTATCTTTCTCAGAGCAGAAGACAGACCAAGGGCTAGAGATAAAGACCTATCTCTCTCTCTCTTTCTCTCTCTCTCTCTCTCTCTCTCTCTCTCTCTTTCACTCTTTCTTCTTCACATTCTCTCTCAATATTTCTTTTTTCTCTGCCATGCTCTCTCTCTCTCCCTCCCTCGCTCTCTCGTTCATCCTCTCTCTCTGTAGCCACAGACACCAGAGCTTGAATCTCCCAAACCTGACCAGCTAACTGGGGCATGGACAGGGTCTCTATAGATCTAGTGTGCTTCATCAGTGTTCTTCATCTGGGCTGCAACAGAAGGTCCAGTCTTCTCTCAGAATCCCCCTGATCAGTCAGTTCTCCCTTTCTACCTCCCTTTCTCTCTCTCAGGCTGTGGAAAACCCCGGTGCCAAACAATTACCTCCAATGCCAAGCCTCCATCCACACAAAGACTACACCCACACTCCTCCACTGGAGTCACAGGGAAGTGTGTGTGTGTGTGTGTGTTTGACTCACAGAGCTAAGTGTGTGTGTGTGTGTGTGTTTGACTCACACAGCTAAGTGTGTGTGTGTGTGTGTGTGTTTGACTCACAGACCTAAGTGTGTGTGTGTGTGTTTGACTCACAGAGCTAAGTGTGTGTGTGTGTGTTTGACTCACAGAGCTAAGTGTGTGTGTGTGTGTGTTTGACTCACAGAGCTAATGGTGAAGCCTAATTTCACTCCTCAGTATGACATAAACATGAAACCAGCTCCTGGGAGGGAGGGAGGTAGGGATGGAGGGAGGGAGGGAGGGAAGGAGGGGGGGGAGGGAGGGAGGGAGGGAGGGAGGGAAGGAGGGAGGGAGGGAGGGAGGGAGGGAGGGAGGGAGGGAAGGAGGGAGGTAGGGATGGAGGGAGGGAGGGAGGGAAGGAGGGAGGGGGGGGGGGGAGGGGAAAGGAGGGAGGGAGGGGGGGAGGGGAAAGGAGGGATGATAGAGGGGGAAGGGGGGATGGAGGGATGGAGTGAGAGAGGAGAGGTGAGGAATTGAAGGGAGGAGCTGACAGCTGGAACCGAGGTATGATTAGAGGTGGAGAGAAAGGGGTCGCTTGGGCTTGATGAAATGTGTGTGTTTGTGTGTGCGTGTGTGTGTCCTTAACACAGGAAAGTGGCCGCTGGGCAATGCTGATGAGGATGTAATGCACACCACATGTAGTGTAGGAGAGACAGGACAAGAGTAAAGAGGGGAGGAGAGGAAGGGAGGGAGGGAGGGAGGAGAGGGGTAAAGAGCTGTGTGTTTTCAGTACAGCAGAATGTCCACTAGGTGGCTGTGCAAGGCTGGGCTGGCCTGGGAGCGTTATTGTTGCTCAGTGTGGGCACAGACAAGGAAAGACCCCAGTTCAATCTCGATATTGTAATCCGGGATTAAGGGTGACAGATTAGGAAGTAATCCAGGAACAACAGCACTGGGATTCTAGCAGTCTGGACCTGTTGAGGGGAGATTGTTACAGACTGTGTCACAAAGTGTTTGTTCCTGGTCCTAGTTGCGGTAGTAACGCAGTTTTTGTGTTTAAAATGGACAATACACCTGTTCTCACTTCTGGTTACTCAACACACGTTGATGATTAGACTCATTCATACATTTGCCGTATCAGTTTGCTTCACGGTGAGGGTGTCTTGTAATTGCAGTTTACTACCACTAGATGTCCCCCTCTGCATTTGTAACATTGACGGACCTAAGAGGAGAGGAGAGAGAAGAGGTTGACTACAGATTGACACAATTATGTTGAAATATAGTCGTAACAATCACTCCAAAATCCTCCTCTTCCAGGCCCTTAGTTTTTTGTCAGTAGAAAGGGAGGAACTGGGTCGTTTCTGACAAAAACTCCCTGATCCTAGACGCGTGCGTCTGTCACGCTTTTCATCGTCCAGATGACACGGTCACTCAGGATATTAGATACATTTAAAAAATTAAAATGTTGGCAGGCTAGGCTGTTTGGTGACAGGAGGGTGTGTTGGTGTTGGCATGCACGAACACAGAAACATCCGGATTAAAAGTGTGTGTGTGTGTGTGTAAACAACAACAAAAACCACAGGTTCTAGCTAGAACATAACCGGTTCTACGTGTAGGAACGTTCAGACATGAGGCCTTCACAACACATTACACTATGGGGCGCCGTTTGTAAAAGGTTGCACGTCCGTTAATCCTGCTCATTTTTTCGTGCAACCTTTTAGAAACGGCGCCCCACATTACACTCCTTCAGAAACCCAAGAGGCAAACAAAACAAAAAACAACAAAAAACAGATATAACAACATACCCATAATATATTCAACAATTTCCTTTCCGACTTCTGCTTACAGTTCCTCATTTCCTCCGCGGCTACGGCCGAACAACGGAGAGCGGCGGTTTGGATTGCGGTGACCTCGCGCGCCTCCGGGGATGATGGCAGTTGAAGAGGGGAGGAGGTAATGCCACTCACCACTCGATAGATGAACTGATTGCTATTCCCCAGGTGGTCTGATCCCGGTAGGAAGCCGGCCGCCTGTACCCCCGGCGGGGCCTGTGTAGGGCTGGAGCCTGTAGGGCTGGATCGAGGAGGGATGCTTGGAGATTGTTAGTTGACCCCCATGTGGAAGTGAACCGTAAATCACGTATTCAGTCATTCGTCCCTTAATCGTTGCGTACAGGTCTGTGTGTGTGTGTGTGTGTGTGTGTGTGTGTGTGAGTGTGAGTGTTTGTGTGTGTGTGTGTGTGTGTGAGTGTTTGTGTTTGTGTGTTCTGTGTGTGTGTGTGAGTGTTTGTGTGTGTGGTTTGGATCCACTCATCAAAACCAGATCTGGACATTCCAAAGCCCGTCTGCCAGACACACACTGTCCATCTTCACAAGGCCGTTTGGCTGAACTCTCCAGGAAATAAACCAACTCATACATGTGTCCTTATTATATAGTGTGGAAGACGGCTGTCTACATGAACTGGGTTATGTTAGGACACATGTTTACTCATCTCAAGACAATACAGCAGACTAATCCTCTACAATATTTTCCAATCAATTCGTCCAGGGTCCGTTTTTCAGCCGTTGTTGAGATTTGAATATTTTATAAAGGCACTTCAATTAATTCACCACTGCTTCGGATTGTAGATGTGCGTAATTTGTTTAATTACTTTGTTAATACCGTGTTTTGTTGAAACATACGTTTTTATAAACGTTTTTACATCGCAGTAACGTCACATTCGTGGTTTTACTAACTGTTGCGCCTCTGGCGCGTCCGCGAGCCGGTAGCTCTGCCAGTCCGTTTCTATATTAGTCTGAGTGGCTGTGGCGCGAGTTTATCCGGTAGATTAGACGCCTATGATCCTCTTAGCTCTACATGTCTCCGTTCCTGCCTTCATCTCCTCCTCTCCCATATTCTTCTGCCATACTCTGTCGTTTCTCAACTTGGCCAACTAGTGACGAGACTGCGCGTAAAATCTGAAGCCGCACGTCAGGATTCGACTTTTTATTTTTTATTTTAACGACTGACACTTGCCTCTACTGGTGCGCGAGCGACACTGGCAAAGCCAACGGACTTCCGTTCTCTGTTCTCATGAATCTCCTTCTGATCTTCATCAGTGTGTAATCTGATAAGTGCCAAACCTAAGTGACGTTCACTTTGCTGACCGAAAACGTTTCCGGTAGATTTTATTTGCCTTTTGGGATACAGTTGCCACTTGTGAAACGGGCTGAATTGCCCCGAGAAACTTTATTTTTTTTCCTTCCAGTTTTTAAGTCTTATTCTGAGGAACGCGTTTGCACGTGGTTTTATAATGAGAATTTGACCTTGGATAAAGAAGATATGGAGTTCACCTGTAAACAGACTTTGTTACTTCTGTTTTCGCTGTCCATAATCGACATCTCACTCTGTGTCCGCAAGACCAACGTACGGAGATCGGGTAAACAAACAATTTGATAATAATTGTTTAATAATTGATAAGAATAATTGAAAACTCATCACTCCTATTGTAGCCTGAATGACAAAGAGAGTTAACAGTGGTTAGCGGTTTACTGTTTGTTATCACCTGCAGAGAACTGATCTCATGTTTTCCGTTATGAGAAGTAGCCTAATTACACTATACATAGCCTACATACAGAAAACTGGATATTATTTCACGTAAAAATATATATTTTTTTAATCAGTTAAATTATTTGTTTGAATTGTTACAACTGCATTGCTAAACAATTAAGCCAACATGAGTGTGTGAGTGAATGAGTGTATAGGATCTGTAGGTTTTTTTCAGTGAAAGAAAAAGTGTGTGTGTGTGTGTGTGTGTGGGGGGGGGGGGGGGTTGCGAGATGGCATAACTTTACCCGCCAGCATCACTATGGATACGACAAATGACCCTGTCATTTCTGACTGTCAGTCTCTCTGTTCCAGCAAAGTACAAAAGACCCTACCTGTTGCATAGTCATTTTAACTGTGAGCTATAGCAATTACCCCCTTAGTAATGCATGTTCCTCTCAGTGTTTCTCTTGAGACAACCACCTCTCCTAGGCCAACTAGCAACACCCTCTAGTGTGAGGGAGGTACTGAGAGGGAGAGGGCTCTGGAACCACCGAGGAGAGGAGGGGAGGGTGGGAGAGGGGAGGTGAGAAGGGGAGGAGAGGTTGGGTTTGGATGTGAGGACTACTGACAGCTCAGACTGGTCCTGGCCTCAGAAAGAGGTGAACCAGAGGAGGTGTGAAACATTCCCCCGCCGCAGAGAAAAACACTCAGAGAGGGGAGACCTCGGGGCGAAGCAGATTTTCTATTCTACTCTACTCTGTTCTATTCTAGTCTGTTCTATTCCATTCTGGGCAATTATAATTCAATTTATTGTCTGTTCTGTCCAATTCAGTTACTTCAGTTCCTCTCCTCCTCTACTTTCCTCGCCTCTCCTCCCCACCCCTCTCTTTTCCTCTCCTCTCCTCTCCTCTCCTCCCCACCCCTCTCTTTTCCTCTCCTTTCCTTTCCTCCCCTTTCCTCTCTTCTCCCCCCTCTCCCCTCCTCTCCTCTCCTCTCTCCTCTCTCCCTCTTGACACCCCAAGATACACACACCTCTGAGTGTGTACATACCAGACACACACACACACTTTGGCAGACAAACCACTTATACCTGCCACAATACCTCCTCCGGAACACAATTACCAGTGAGATGATCATCATCACAATCCAGTTTCTATGCGCTGGGGTAGTGTGTGTGTGTGTGTGTGTGTGTGTGTAATGACATCTCAAGGATGGCCATTGTGTGGCTCAGCAAGACTTGAAGATTTTCCATTACGGGTTCAATCACCTCTGGATATACAAGGCTGTGGACAACGCCACCTGTGCAAGATCATCATCTTCATCACCATCATCTTCACCACCATCATCTTCATCATCTGCCAGATGTCTCGACCTCCAGACCCAGAACAGGAAGTGGACAGAACGCCTTCAGCGATGACTCGCCGCTCCACCGCCCTCCTGCTCCGCCATGCTGCTCTGCCATGCTGCTTGTCGCCTCTCTCAGAGCATCCGGGCGCTGCTGTGTGTGTTAGATGTGTGTGTTGTATGTGTGTGCTGGATGTGTGTGTTGGATGTGTGTGTTGGATGTGTGTGTTGGAGAGACCTGTTGACTCCACTCCTGTTGCTTTCCTGCTGGACAGCTTGTTTGACATGTACTCGTTTGCTCTCCTCTCTTTCTCCTCGCCCCTTTCTCTCTCTCTCTGTATCTCTCCTCTTCCTACTCTCTCTCTCTCTCTCTCTCTCTCTCTCCCAGATCGCCTCAGTCCTCCTCTGGACATCCAGCTGGAGACGGTAAACTGCACGGCCTTCAGCGTGCGATGGAAGATGCCCCGTCGCCACGTCAGCACCATCACCGGCTACAAGGTACACGTGCTCCAGGGTCAGGCTGACGACAGGGTCAGGCTGACGACAGGGTCAGGGTGACGACAGGGTCAGGCTGACGACAGGGTCAGGGTGACGACAGGGTCAGGCTGACGACAGGGTCAGGCTGACGACAGGGTCAGGCTGACGACAGGGTCAGGGTGACGACAGGGTCAGGCTGACGACAGGGTCAGGGTGACGACAGGGTCAGGGTGACGACAGGGTCAGGGTGACGACAGGGTCAGGCTGACGACAGGGTCAGGCTGACGACAGGGTCAGGCTGACGACAGGGTCAGGGTGACGACAGGGTCAGGCTGACGACAGGGTCAGGGTGATGACAGACCACATGTACAGTATCACTTCTCAGTCTTGTTTGTTTGGAACACAGCGTTTGATATGTATCATTTTGACAGTGTCAGCCCTTGGATGGGCCATATGTCACTGCTAAGAGGATCTGGAGGCCAGTTCAACACGGTGGGATTAGGTCCTTCTCGTTGGGCACAGTTGGTTCCTACTCATAATCCCTCTCCGGGGGCAGTGTTTCCTCCTGTGGGGTCTGACCTGTCACACGTGGTGGTGGTTGTTGTGTTGGTTGAGGTGAGGGTTGGTTCTACAGGGGTCTGTCATGCGGGGAGAGGAAGGGTTCAGCAGTGTGGGTCAGGTGGTGTGTGAGGGTGGATCTACTGGGGTCTGTCTTGCGGGGGAGGGAAGGGTTCAGCAGTGTGGGTAGGTGGTGGTGAGGGTTGGATCTACAGGAGTCTGTTTGCGAGGGAGAGGAAGGGTTCACGCAGTGTGGGTACGTGTCGGGTGAGGGTTGGATCTACAGGGGTCTGTCTTTGGAGACGGACACGGGTTCAGCAGGGGATAGGTGTGGTCGCAGGGTTGGAGGAAGGGTTCAGCAGTGTGGGTAGGTGTGGTGAGGGTTGGATCTACTGGGGTCTGTCGTGCGGCAAGAGGAAGGGTTTCAAGCAGTGTGGGTAGGTGTGGTGAGGGTTGGATCTACTGGGGTCTGTCTTGCGGCAGGTAGAGGAAGGGTTCTGGTCCTGTGCTGTCGGTGGTGAAGAACTAGACCGGTTCTTTGTAGATTGTTTGTAGTACTGTGTGTTACTGACTCATATATATGAACTGTGCTTTGTGTGTGTGTCTGTGTGTGTCTGTGTGCGGTTTGTATGTGACCGCCCACCTGTGTTTATGTGTGTGTGTGTGTGTGTGTGTACCAGGTGTTTTATACAGAGGTGAGGAGTAACCGTCTGGTGGGCACGGCGGCCATCTTGGAAGTTCCCCTCAGTCTGGAGATGGCTGACCACGGTGAGTACCGCCCTCACAACGCATCACCATGGATACACCACATCGCACATGGTCCACGTCACCTCTCCAGGGATACATCACTACGGATACGTCACATTAACCATGGATACGTCAAATGTTCTTGTGTTGATGAATGAGGGTCCTGTTCTAACCTGGCCTCCTTGTTGTTCCAGGGTCAGTTCGATAGGCCAGGCCAGGCTTTGTGAGTATGCATTTGATCTCCCTTCTAAAAGTTGATGTTCCACAAACACACCCACCATAGCTACCATCCCCCTGCTGCATCTGCAGGGACTGACTTAAGTGTAAGCCCCTGTCTGTGGTGCCCCCCCCCGCCCCCGTCCCCAGGACGTGGTGATCGGGAACCTGAAGGTGTCCACCCTGTACCGGGTGGGCGTGGGGGCATACTGGTGGGCGGGGGAGGGGAGACCCAGCATGCCCCCGAGACGTCAGCACCGCAGCTCACGGTAACATCCTGTCAGACATCACATCCTGTCAGACATCACATCCTGTCAGACAGTACAATTCTTCCATCCTTCCATCTATCCAACATCCTGTCAGCACAGCACATCCCTCTATCCATCCATCCCATCTATCCATCCATCCATCCACCCAGTGTTTTTACTCCAGTACATGTTCCATGTCCCATGTCCCATGTTCCATGTTACATGTTCCATGTTCCATGTGTAGCTCATCATCCTCCCTCTCCGTGTCTTCCAGAGACGTGCATGCCCCCGTCGCCCCCCGCCAGCCCTCCGTGGCCCCCGTGTCCGAAACGGAGCTGGCGCTGTCCTGGGCCGAGGGCGAGAGCGAGGGAAGCGCTCCCGTCCTCCACTTCCTGGTTGCGTACATCAGGTGAGACGTCTCTGTGTGTGTGTCTGCTCCTCGCAAACCTTCTGGTGTGTAGCACAGTGAGTTCTTACCGGGTCTCATCCTGATTGGTTGACGGATACCGACTTCCTGTTTCTAAGCCAATGTGGATCTACACTCGTTTCTGTGGATTGTTTAGGTTGATGGATAAGAAACAGACGAAGGGCAGCGGTCAACATTTCTTCCTCAGTAACCTTTCATTGACTTTCCTCCGCTGGTTAGAGTCTGTACCCACTGGACGTTGATGCTCTCCTGTCCTCCCCCTGGACATCGCTCCACCATCGCCATCCTCCGATTAAACACGACAGGCTGGAAAAGGCCATTTCCATCTCTGTACTTTCGAGCCCAAGTTCAGGTTTCCCGTCACCAGCCAAGCTAGCATGTTGCTACTCTGGGCCAGTCAATCCGTTAGCGGTTAGCCATTAGCAACAGCAGCACTGACCAGCACTCTCATACGCCACTAGCTAGCCTGTTAGCCGTTACCCCTTCTTACAAGCCCATTCATGCTAGCTAGCAGCTAGCGACAGCACTAAAATCCATCATCTTTATTTAGCTTAGCTGTTAGCTGAGTCCCTCGGGACACGGTGAAAGGGAGGACATGAAGGAGTCTGAGTGGAAAGACTTGTTTCCTCAGGAGTGGCGGTGGAGAAAGTCAGGTCTCTCTTCTTTAAGGACCTGAAAATACCAACATTCTGTTCTCTGAAACACACCTGTGAGGTGATGATGTCATCCTTGTTTAACATCTTGAGTCTGATAAAACTGTGTAACAGGAAAAAATACCATGTCTTGCGTAACCATGGTTGTTTATGGATATGGATGTTTATTTTGGGATTATTTGTCATCTTTAAGTGATCTAGCGGAATATGTTACAGGACTGCCTGTGTCTGTGTCTGCATGATGGAGTGTGTGTGCATGTGTGTGTGCATGGTTGTCTGAGTGTGTGTGTGTGTGTGAGACCATTGACAGCAGGGTCATGGAGTACATGAGAAATATTCATTCTCCTCTCTGCATGATGTTTTGCAAATACAGTATTACACTGTCCTCAGATTCCCAGACACACACACACACACACAACACACTTACTGTTATGTCGTACGCACGCACATCGAAAGCCTCTGAAGGATGTGGAACAATGCTTCTGCTATGGTCAGACCAGGCATCAAACACAACCCTGATGAAAGCTGCCATTGAGCGTCCTTTGTCTCTGTGTAAAGGACGTCTGCGAGGACAGACTCCGACAGACTGTCTCTGGAGACGCCGTCTTCTAAGGACGGCCACATCTGGAACACACACACGCAACACATGGAGCTGTCATCAGAACGCAGCATCAGATCTGTTACAGGAACTCTGCATAACTGTCGCTTCCCATAGAATGGAATGGATTTATTTAATACATCTCATCTCTCTCTCTCTCTCTCTCTCTCTCTCATCTCATCTCTCCTCTGTCTCTCTCTCTCTCTCCTCCTCTCTCTCTCTCTCTCTCTCTCTCTCCCCTCCTCTCACCTCCCTCCCTCCCTCTCTCTCTCTCTCGTCTCTCTCATCTCTCCCCCTCCCTCCCTCCCTCCCCTCCCTCCCTCTCCTCTCTCCAGACCAAGATGATGGACACAGAGTGGACCTACATCCGGAGCCCATTGAGGCTCGCTCCATGGTGATCGCAGGGGTCTGATGCATGACACAGAGTACCAGTTTGTGGTCCGGGCGGTCAACACGCACGGCCTCAGTCCTCCCAGCCAGATCAACAACCCCGTGCGCACCCTGGTTGAGACACACACACCACTGTACACTCACACACATGAACGTACACACACACACACACACACGCAAAACACACACACATGCCACACATGGGAGAACATGCCAGCCAAACAGTTTAAATTCAAACACTAATACCTCCTACCAGAGCCATGACCTAGGGTGTGTGTGTGTGTGTGGTGTGAGTGTGTGTGTTGGCCCACCCAGCTTAACCTCCAGTGAACAGAGTCACTCGCCTTAGCCCTTTGTGTGTGTGAGACTGTGTAGGTGCATGTGTATGTGTGTGTGTGTGTTCCCCTCCCTCCTCTCCTTGGGGGGTCTGGTGGGGGAAGCTAGTTATCAACAAGTCTCACGCCACTACAGCGAGGGCTTCTACATGGTTGATTGAATTAACAGTCTTAATCCCTAGTGTTAGGGTTAGGGGCCCTCTCCCTCCCTCCCTCCCCCTTCTCTCTCCCCTCCCTCCCCCACCATGTTCCCCTCCCTCTCGTCCCCCCTCTCTAGCCCCTCTCCCTTCCCCTCGTTCCCCTGACCCTCCCTCCCTCTCCGCCCTCTCTCGTTCCCCCTCCCTTCCCCTCTTTCCCCTCACCTCCCTCCCTCCCTCCCCCTCTCTCTTTCCCATCCCTCCCCCACCATGTTCCCCTTCCTACCGCCCTCCTCCTCCCTCCCCTCCCTCCCCTCTCCCTCTCTCCCCACCTCCCATCCCTCCCCCTCCTCACAGCAGGGGGGAGAGGGTTACGCCCCAGTCTCATCAACAAGATTAAGAAACAGGCATGGCATGCCCCGCCAACACGACACACACACCGCACACAAGCCCCCGTGAAAAATGAGTGTTGAGGTGGGGGTTGAGGGAGCGTGTGGTGTGTGTGTGTGTGTGTGTGTGTGGGTGAGAGGCTGGGATGGACAGGGGTAGGGTAAGTGAGGAGGACCGATTAGCTCCATTTGGTCTTTTTCCGGACAGCCTGGTCTGCATGATACACTTCTTGGTCTGTTTATAACTTCATTCAACTGTACCCTGGTCACGAAGATCAATGTTTTTGTGTCTGTGTGTGTGTGTGTGTGTGGTGTGGGTGGGCCTGGTTTAGGCCCTGGTTCTGCTCTAGGTAAAAGCTTCCACTAATGGTGGTTGACCAGGCCTGGGATACAGGCTACCATGGTAGACAACGTTAAGATTACTGTTGCCATCATCATCCTCGTCACTATCATAGTCATCATCATCATCGTCGTTGTCGTCCTCCATAGTGCTCGACCAACATCATCCAGCTTTAATCTGCTCTCTGTTTGGGCTCCTCTCCTTTCAGGATGTGTCTAAAACAAGTTTTGACAAAAAAGTTTTTAAAGTTTGAAAAAAATATTTTTAAGAAAAAGGTTACATTTTCTTTTTTTTTTGGAAAGGTTGAAAAAATAAAAAAGTGTCCTGGAGGTGGTGTTTGTAATGGTCCTTGCCGGCCTGTGGTTTCCCTCAGCTACAGGGGGGAGGAGGTGGGGCAGTGCGGGGGGGTCACGGCCTGCGCTACGTCCCAGAGACGCTGAAGAGGAAGGGTTTTGATGTGGACGACTCTGACTACGACGTCTTCATAGAGGAGTGTGGGAGTCACCTCGCTGGTCAGGAGGTCTGATCGGTTCATCATACTGAACATGCTGAACATGCTGAACATGCTGAACATGCTGAACATACTGTACATACTGAACATACTGTACATACTGAACATGCTGAACATGCCTGAACATGCTGACATGCTGTACATGCTGAACATGCTGAAACATGCTGACATGCTGTCTAGCGAACATGCTGAACATGCTGAACATGCTGACATGCTGAACATTCTGAACAGCTGTCTAGCTGCAACTGCTGAACATCAGACATCTGACATGCTGTAACAGCTGTTACATTCTGAACATGCTGTACCATGCACCTGAACATCTGAATCTGCTGTAAACAGCTGACTCATGCAACCTGCTGAACATGCCTTACATCACCTGAACTACGCTGTACTGCTGCAACATGCTGACTGCTGCACATGCTGTACACACCCATGCTACATGCGACCATTCCTGAATCTGCTGAACACATCTGCTCTGCTCCCATGCTGAACATGCGTCCATCTGACATGCTCTGAACTACCATCTACATCGACTGCTGACATGCTGAACATGCTGACATGCTGAACATGCTGAACATGCTGACATCTGACTGCTGAACATGCTGAACATGCTGTACATGCTGAACATGCTGAACATGCTGACATGCTGAACAGCTGCCATGCTGAACATGCTGACATGCTGAACATGCTGAACATGCTGTACATGCTGAACATGCTGAACATGCTGAACATGCTGAACATTCTGTACATGCTGAACATGCTGACATGCTAACATGCTGAACATGCTGTAACTTACTGCTGAATATGTGCCAACATCTGACATGCTGTAACATGACTGTAACATGCTGCGACATGCCTTGAACATGCTGAACATGCTGCAACATCGAACATGCTGTACTAGCTGTACATGCTGAACTGCTGAAGCACTGCTGTAACATGCTGACATGCTGCATCATGCTGAACATGCTGAACTGTCTGAACATGCTGACCTGCTGTACATGCTGTAACCATGCCTCCTGAACATCCTCAATGCTGCAAACATGCTGAACATGCTGTACATGCTGAACATGCTGTACATGCTGACCATGCTGCACATCTGCTGAACATGCCTGAACATGCTGTACATGCTGTTCCATGCTGAACATACTGAACAGCTAGCTACATGCTGAACAATGCTGAATGCTGTGCATATGCTAACATGCTGATCAACATGCTGTACATGCTGAACATGCGGAACATGATGAACCTGCTGAACATGCTGAACATGCTGTACATGCTGACTGATGAAATCTGAACTGCTGAACATGCTGAACATAGCTGAACATACTTGAACATGCCTGTACATGCTGAACATGCTGATATGCTGTACATGCTGAACATGTGCTGAACATGCTGTAGCATAGGACAACATAGCCTGAACATGCATGAATATGATGAACATGAATGTACATGCTTGAACAGTGCTGAGACATGCATGAACATGCTGAAACAATGCATGAACATAGGTGTCTGAACACATGCTGTACATAGTCTGAAGCAAGTGCTGAAAGCATGATTAAACATGCTGAAAGGAACAAATAGCTGAACCATGCTGAAGCATAGCTTGAACATGCTGTAGCATGCTGGTACATGCTGAATCATGCTGAACAATGCCTGAACATGATGAAGACATGCTGAAACATGATGAACATGCTGAACATGCTGTACATGCTGTACATGCTGTACATGCTGAACATGCTGAACATGCTGTACATGCTGAATATGATGAACATGCTGTACATGCTGTACATGCTGAACATGCTGAACATGCTGAACATGCTGTTCATATTGTACTCCTCTCCTCTCTTCAGTTGAAGTTGTTCCCAGGCGTTGGAGGAGGGGACAGCCAGCGCTCCCAGCTTCGATCCCGCTCCGGAAACGCCGTCCTCTCACCCCGGCCGGAACGTGTGTGTACCGGCTGGGCCGCCCCCCCCTCAACACCACCCAGGACCCCCCCCACGCCCTCCCCCACCTTCCTCTCCTCCTCCTTCCCAGACTCCCCCGCCCACCCCAGAGCTCATCACTCTCTCCGTCTCCCCCTCCACCTCCCCCTCCCTCCCCCCTAGCACCCCGGACCCCAGCACCCCCGCCACGCTCCCCCCGCCCACCCCCCGCCCCCTCCATGACCCCCTGGAGGGGTCCAGTGCCCCGGGTGTACGAGCTGGCCTGTGATGACACTGTGTGCCCCCCGGACAGCTTCTGTCTCAGCGACTACGACAGTGGAGGCTCCCGGTGCCACTGCAACCTGGGCGCAGGGGGGACGTCTGCTCTGAGGGTGAGGGGGGTGGGGGGGAGAGGGGGGGGAGGGGGGAGAGGGGGGAGAGGGGGGACGTCTGCTCTGAGGGTGAGGGGGGAGAGGGGGGGGGGAGGGGGTGAGGGGGGAGAGGGGGGACGTCTGCTCTGCAGGGTGAGGGGGGAGAGGGGGGAGAGGGGGGGGAGGGGGGACGTCTGCTCTGAGGGTGAGGGGGGAGAGGGGGGAGAGGGGGGGAGGGGGGAGAGGGGGGACGTCTGCTCTGAGGGTGAGGGGGAGAGGGGGGAGAGGGGGTGAGGGGGGGAGGGGTTGGGAGGCCGTTAGTGTGTGTGTGGTGTGTGTGGGGGGGGAGTGTGTGTGTAGTGTTTTGTCCCTATCATCAGTCTAGGCCCTATTCTCTGGAGCCAGACTGTACTTGAATATTGCACTTCATCTGCAAAGTCAAAGAGCTCAAATGTGTCTTATCGGTCTCCCCTGTGTGTGTGCGTGTGTGTGTGTGTGTGTGTGCGTGTGTGCGTGTGTGTGTATGAGAGTGTTTGTTTTATCCTGTAAGCCCAGACATTCAGTTAGTCCTAGTTTTGTCCTCAGAGAGCAGAGATAAAGTCCAGAAGCGTCTGAGAAGGGCTGGCTGTTTGGCTGCATGTCCTTTCATAGATGACCTGTGTCCTCCTTCTATCCCTCTCTCTCTCTCTCTCTCTCTCTCTCTCTCTCTCTCCCTCTCTCCCTCTCTCCCTCCCTCTCTCCCTCTCCCTCTCTGTAATCTGTTCCTAGAATAGGAAAAGGGTTAGGAATGTTTGATGGTTTCTGACCTGTCTGCCTGACTGTCTGTCTGTCTGCCTGTCTGTCTGTCTGCCTGTCTCCAGGGGTCACAGTCCAGTTCCCCAGGTTCCTTGGCCACTCCCACATGACCTTTGAACCCTTGAAGAACTCCTACCAGACCTTCCAGATGACTGTGGAGTTCAAGGTAGAGGAGAGGAGAGGAGAGGGGAGGGGAGAGGAGGAGATAATAGGACACAAAATTAAGCAATGTAAATGTGTGTGACTTGTGATTTGATGTGTGTGTGTGTGTGTCAGTCGGACTCTGAGGACGGCCTGCTGCTGTACTGTGGAGAGAATGAACATGGACGAGGAGACTTCACCTCTCTGGCCCTGGTGAGAGGACAGCTGCACTACAGGTGAGCCCTGACCCCTGGCCTCAATCTGACCTTCTCCAGGTTTGAGGGGCGTCCCAGATAGACCTAACTCCCCTCTCTCCTCTAGGTTTGAGGGCGTCCCAGATAGACCTAACTCCCCTCTCTCCTCTAGGTTTAACTGTGGGACGGGCGCGGCTCAGATAGTGAGTGAGTCTGCCGTGCTTCCTGGTCGCTGGCACACCGTCACCATCTTCAGAGACGGCGTGAACGGCTGGCTCCGCCTCGACAACGACACGCCCGTGTCCGGGCGCTCGCAGGTGAGGGGGCGGGGCCAGCACTCACCTGGGCTAGGGGGCGGGGCCAGCACTCACCTGGGCTAGGGGGAGGAGTTATAAACACTAGGTTTTATTCATGCACTGTGGTCACGGTGTGGATATCGTGACATCACTTCCTGTATTGACTGTAACGGACCAATCAGGGCCAAGTACACCAAGATCACGTTCCGATCGCCTCTGTTCCTGGGCGGAGCCCCCACTGCCTATTGGCTGGTTCGGGCCACGGGGACCAATCGGGGCTTCCAGGGGTGTGTCCCAGAGCCTCAGGGTCACAGCAAGACCGTGGACATCAGGCCTGGCCTCTGGGCTCCGCCCTCAGCGGGGCGGACATCGGTGAGGAGAGGGGGGCGGTGTGGGGAGGGGAGGGGTGGAGGGGTGTTTGTGAGGGTGTGTGTGTGTGTGGGGAGGGTGGAGGGGCTGTGTGTGTGGCTGTGTGTGTGTGAGTGTGTGGTTATGTGTGTGTGTGTGTGTGTGGTTATGTGTGTGAGTGTGTGGTTATGTGTGTGTGTGTGTGTGGGTTGTGTGTGTGGCTATGTGTGTGAGTGTGTGGTTATGTGTGTGTGTGTGTGTGTGTGTGTGGTTGTGTGTGTGGCTATGTGTGTGAGTGTGTCAACAGCACCAGACAGGGTATTGATGTATTTATTTATATCTGATCCAGAGTTGAACAGACAGTCAACACTAAACAGCTCTGACAAGCATGGAGGAGAGAGTGGGGGGGGGGGGGTAGAGGGGGAGGAGGGGTGGTGGAGGAGGGGTGGTGGAGGAGGGGGTGGGGGGGAGGGGGGGGGGTAAGAGTGGGAGGAGGGGTGGAGGAGGGGTGGGGGGAGGGGTGGGGGAGGGGGGGGTGGTTTATATCTACTATATGCTAGGTGTTGTGATGAGGAACTTTAAGGTATTTTTGTTTGTGAGGTATACTCTTCATAGTGTGTTTGTACATCTGTGTGTGTGTGTCTGTGTGTCTGTGTGTGTGTGTCTGTGTGTGTCTGTGTGTGTCCGTGTGTCTGTGTGTCTGTGTGTGTGTGTGTCCTCCCCCAGGTGAGTGCAGTGCCAGTGTGTGTGAGCAGGTGAGCTGTGCTAATGGAGGACAGTGCTTCGCCAACCGAGCGGACGGCTTCATCTGCCTGTGTCCTCTGGGCTACCGGGGCCCCCGCTGTGAGGAGAGTGAGTCTTCCTGACACACTCACACACACACTCACTCACACACACACACACACTCACACACACACACACATACACACTCACACACACAACACACCACACACTCACGAGCACGCACACACACACACACATACACACTCACACACCACACACTCACCACACACACACACACACACACAGACACACTTACAAACTCCTCACCTCTACTCTCCCCTCTCCTCTCCCCCCCCTCTCCTCTCCCCCTCTCCTTTCCCCCCCTCCTCTCCCCCCCTCTCCTCCCCCCCCTCTCCTCTCCCCCCTCTCCTCCACCAGGCTTCTTCCTCTCCCTCCCCTCTCTTCAACCAGACGGTGTTTTCGTACGCCAGCGCCCCCTGGCCCAGTCCTCCCAGAGCTACCTGTCCTTCATGGAGTTTGAGCTGGCCTTCTGGCCGGCCGAGCCCGACGGCACGCTGCTGTACAGCGACGACACCGCCAGCCGGGACTTCCTGTCCATCAGCCTGGCGGAGGGATACATGGAGTTCCGCTTCGACTGTGGCTCTGGGAGGCCGTCATCAGGTCATCCCTCCGCCTGTACCTCTACTCACCCCTCTCTCCCCCCTCTCTCTCCCTCTCCCCCTCTCCCCCTCTCTCCCCCTCATCCCCGTCGTTCTGACTTCCTTACTTACTGTGTGTGCCCTGCAGGACTGAAGAGCAGGTTGCCATGGACACCTGGCATGAACTGCGTGTGTCCTCGGACAGCGAAGAGTGGAATCCTGCAGGTGGACAACCAGAGACCTGTAGAGGGTATCGCTGAGGTGAGAGAGAGGGAGAGGGAGAGGGAGGGAGAGAGAGGTGAGAGAAGCGAGAGGCAGAGGCAGAGGCAGAGGGAGAGGGAGAGGGAGAGGGAGAGGGAGAGAGAGAGAGAGAGGGAGAGGGAGAGGGAGAGGGAGAGGGAGAGGGAGAGGGAGAGGGAGAGGGAGAGGGAGAGGGAGAGAGAGAGAGATGGGTGAATGAATGGAAGGACAGTTAAACCCAGTGTCCCTGCTCCTGTTCCTCCTGCCCTACAGGGGGCGTTCACCCAGATCAAGTGCAGCTCTCCTCTCTACATTGGAGGGGTTCCCGCCTACGACCGCACCAAGCCCTCCGCCGGCGTGCTGCGGCCCTTCAGCGGAACCATCCAGAAGGTAGGGAACACGCCACACAGAACCACAGAACACGCCACACAGAACCACAGAACACGCCACACGGAACCACAGAACACGCAACATGCTACTCTGCTCTCCTCCTAGCTGGTGTTGAACGACAGGGCCATCCATCTGAGTGGGGGGCAGTCGGGGGGCAGGCGGGGGGGCTTTCGGGGGCGGTGAACGTGGAGAACGCCCCCCACCCCTGCGTGGAGAACCCCTGTGCTAACGGGGGCTCCTGCAGACCCCTCAGGGAGGCCTACGACTGTGACTGTCCCCTGGGCTACGACGGCAGCCACTGCCAGAAGGGTGGGTCCTGTGTGTGGGTGTGTGGGTGTCTGTGTGTGTGTGTCTGTGTGTGTGTTGAGCGGAGGGTGGCGTGTTTGTGTATGTAGATAGAGAGAGATGAGAGAGAGACAAACATAGACACAGACAGAGAGATAGAGGTGGAGAGAGAGCGAGGTTGGGGGGAGGGAGAGGGAGAGGGGAGGGAGAGAGAGAGAGAGAGAGAGAGAGGGAGAGGGAGAGGGAGTGGGAGGGAGAGAGGAGAGAGAGGGAGGAGGGAGGGGAGAGGGAGAGAGGGAGAGAGGGAGGGGAGGGGAGGGGAGGGGAGTGGGAGGGGAGGGGGAGAGAGAGACAGGGAGTGTGAAACCTCAGAATGCTGCTCTGCTAGTTCACATTGTGTTATTGAAAGTCAGCGTGTGTGAAAAGTGGATGAATCACAATCATGTCACCCTGGCTCTGAGACACAAGAAAAACAGCTGTGGAATTTCAGCTTGCTGCAGGCTTGGAGAAAAGTCTCATTTCAGTTCATATAATTCAATCACCGGAATGAGCATGAAAACGATTAATTGTAATATGTATATTACACTCGTGACATTATATTTTTTGCGATGATTGACTAATTCATACTTTGATTAATTGCAGATTAATGTTACCAATGAAGCAAATAATTACAGCGCTATGGAAGCAGTTTTTAAAGGGGTACTATTAAAATGCCACCATTGGGTTGCGCTTCAATACCGCCATCTAATGGTTTAAAGTGTGAATTACAAGTGCAGTTCTCACAGTAAACCACCAAATAGCGATGGTAAAGCGCAGCCCTATGGAACGGGTTTTTAAGGGGTACTGTTTCGACAGGGCTACGACGGCAGCCACTGCCAGAAGGGTGGGTCCTGTGTGTGTGTGTGTGTGTGTTGAGCGGAGGGTGGCGTGTGTGTGTCTGTAGATAGAGAGAGATGAGAGAGAGAGAGATCTGGAAATCATCAAGTTCTTTTAAATAACCTTTCAGACGTTTCTTCTCTCCAAGCTGTGAAATGTGTATTCATGTTTACGTGTGTGTTTGTGTTCATGCGATAATGACTTGATCAAACAATCTCCTCTAAGCACTCTTTCTCTGTTTAAAAAAATAAAAAAATTACTAATAAAAACTACAGATTGATTAGCTTGTTATGCATAAGGGATAACTAGATGTAGGAAAACAACTAAAGGAACAAAATAGATAGTTTACGTAGTGAATGGGAATCAAGATACTGCATGATATCGAGACATCTAATGCGCTAAGACATTATACGCTTATTTATTTGAAGTTAGATTGACGATATTATATATTGGCAGAACGTCCGAAAATTCCCGCTTGCGAAAAAGGCTATATTTCTGTCTCTCACTTGATTGCTTGCACAGGAGCTAGTTGACACTAGGTAGATTATTTACTTTGTAAAGAAAATTGTACCATTTGTACAGCTATCTAGACAGTTAAAGTAGTTTACTCTCTATATTATTCCAAACTGCAACTATCAAAAGTGGCATAGAAAATTAAGGATCGGAAGTCGCTCAAACGTAGCTTCGATGGCTACTTTGATCAGACTCTACAGGAGGATTGCAAATCTATTTTACTGTACCATAGTAACTATCGACCCATCACAGTTTCTAGACATATACCCACTTCTGACCTCCTTGTTCTCGCATACAGGTGCAACACAGCTGTTACAAACTCTCTTGCGACCATAGGCCTTTGCACAGGCACATCTCTAGATTATACCAGTCGTAGAGGAATCATCTCAATCTTAACTAAATTGATCACAATGTCGGCCAGATAGCTACTAGCATACCTACATAGAGGGCTTATTATATCGAATCATTTTTTGCATTGTGGTAATATTCGCTACAGGTCCTACATCAATTTTTTCGTATACCGCTGTTTGCGAGACAGATGCTAATACTTGTGGGATATGCTGTATCTTCGACATCACTAATTACAGACTAAAAAACTCTAATAAGACAGGAAACCAGTGATCGTGCCCTTGAGCCAAACGATTAATCTCACAACAATCATAGCTCCGAAATAGAGCTTTCATGAAGATCCGACAGCGACCTCGATTAAAATCGTATCTAAAATTGTAATTGGTCAGATTAAGGCGGGTTCACTCTCTCTAATCAATGCCCCCCCAGGAATCTGGTGTGTGTGCATAGCCGGTGTTTTGCGCCATGCATGACTGCTCTGGATAGGCACACCCCTCTGCGGGAGCTTGTGCGGCAACCACGCGGAATCAAAAGTGAGGATCTCGGTCTTCATATCGCAACCAAACGAAGGGGCACGTACAGAAGTGTCACATTATACGTATGATCCCCACAGCTGATGATTTTTACAACGATCTCGTTACACCCTATATGTATGTCCCGAGCACTGGCCCTCGTGAGCGAATCCCCCCTTCTCCCACATGGAGTCAGGACTCGAAACCTGTCTTGGTATACGTTTCTATAGGATATACACAAAACTCCAGGGTATGACAATAGGCCTAGTACTCGACATATGGGGCCCAGGGCCTTACTTGAGGTGGACACCCTTCAGAGGGCGGCAACTGACTGCTGTTGTAGTATCTATCTAGCTACTACCTATTGCCACGACAGTCGCTAACGCACGCGTCGACTATGCTACGTCTTGAAGTATACGCTCAGTTGCGATCGAGTCCGCAATGTCTATCTTCAACCTACATTAGGCACTACACCTTCCAAAGAACATATGTCAATTGTAAAAACATTATGCTTCATCTCCAGGATTGGAAGGACAGAGGACACTAATTGCGACCCTCTCCAAGAGCGGTTGGCACCTGAGTTCGTGTCGTATGGTGTTGTGTGTGTATACTGTATATGGCTTGTGTGTTAAATGGCCAGTGTGTAGACCCATAGCCTATATATATTTTATCGAAATCTGTGTGTGGTGTGTGTGCCCATTTAGACCCATGGCTTTAAGTTGAATTCATCATCGTGACGCATGATTGACAAAATCTAGGCTGAATCACTGTGTGATAGGAGTAGCCCCAGTGGTGTCTCGGAGCCAGGACTAATCTCTTCCTAATTTTAATGCGCAGTCTTCAAGTCGGCACCCGCGAGAGACGCCCCCCATTGTTGATCACTTTCTATCAACGTGTGTTGGCGTAGAGACGCCTGCCGCAGCCATATTCAACCATGAGACGCCAACGAAGTGCACTCTATTTCTTATAAGATGCTCTCTAGGTGAGGCGCCATACCAGGGACGTGTAGCGCAGGCATCATCTGTCAGCCATGTCCCGGGGTCTCTCTACTAATCATACGGCCCGGAGGAGTATGGTAGAATCAAGTAATCTTTACGTCTGTCTGGCCTGTTCCTTCTGTGACATCATCTCGCTATAGGATGGTGATTTTTGTTTTATGTAGTGGAGAACATGCAACTACTAAAAGTCGTCACAGACTAATGTGTTACTTGTGTGTGATGCTTTTATGTGTGTGGTGTCGTTTCCCGTTAGGTTATGGTTAGTGTGTGTGTGTTCTGGGCTAATTGTTGTGTGGTGCGCAAACGTATCTATGCTGTGTAGTCCGTTTGGGTTGGGTTAAGGAGTAGGAGGTGGACTGGTGTCGTGCGTTCGGTTATTGTGTGTGTGTGTCGTGGTTAGTGCTGTGGTTACCTGTGGTGTTGGTATGTGTGTGTGTGTTTGTGTATGAGGGTTTCAACAGGTAAAACGTGTTAGCTGTTTTATAATTTTAGGTTGAATCCTCGTAGCACTTTATATTCCTTTTGAGTTATTTTGTGATTTGGATGGTACATACAGTGTGTCCATCTACAAAATGTGACCTGGAACACAGTCAGAAACTGCTGAGCTGGCTGCTGCTCTTTGCATGTGCACGTAGCGTAGGTACATGAACTCACTTTCTCGAACTGATATAAACTTATCTGTTTATTTGTCAATGTGAAAACAAACTCGACTGTATAGGACCGTCTCCCTCTTGTGTGTCCAAGGAGCGTTTCTGATTCACTTGCTATGCTTAGCAGAAACATTGGTTTCAGCTGCTTTTGGTGCTTGAAAA
>CM042879.1:7866844-7883149 GCA_023658055.1 Thaleichthys pacificus | reverse complement strand
ACATTTGAGTTCTCGTTGGGTTTTGAATGCTCCTGTTATTCTTCTAGAAAAATAAGGACTTTCGTTTTTGGATAACTTAAAAAAAATAAAATAAAAGCCAAACCAAGACACACAAGCATACAAAAAAAGAAAAACGTAAATGAGTGTTGACTTTTATCTGACCTTTGACCTAGCTCTTGTATGATCCAGACCCCCAGCACCCCTGACAACCCAACACCGTCCTAACCCCGCCCCCGGGGTTATCCGTACCACGTCATTGGATGAGAGTGAGGAGGAGGGGCAGAAATGCGTCCGGGACATGGTGGATTGGCGGCTGATGGTGGAGTCTCGATAGGAGGACTCGCTGTTGAAGGAAGAGATGCACTCCTTCCTGGGGGAGGGTTGTAGACACCGCAAACACGGCACCTTCTCTGCCAGGGTCGTCCTGTGTGGGGGTGGGGGGGGGGGGCAGGTTTAGCCAAACTGAAGGATACATCTACCAGGTGTGTATGAGATCTTGATGTGTGTCTGTCATCTTGGTGTGGATAATGGTGGTGATACGTTGGAGCCTGTGTTTGGTGTGTATGATGTTGTCAGAGATGGGAAGTAACAAAGTACAAATACTTTGTACAAATACTTTGTTACTGTACTTAAGTAGATTTTTCTGGTATCAGTACTTTACTTCACTACTTTCATGGACACTATGAATCAGTTCTTTCTACTTTTTACATTTTAAAGCGAGGCTTGTTACTTTAGTTTGAATCTGTATTTGGTGGTATAAACTTTTTGTGTCCTGCTGTGTGTGGAAAAAACTTTTGGAAAGGTTGAACAAATATTTTCCAAAAAAGTTGTTAAAAAAAACTAAGTTTCGAATTGTTGAAACAGTCTTTGTAGAAACTATTTTTTCAACCTTTAGAAAAAAAACTTTTGAAAGGTTTAACAAATATTTTCGAAAAAGCTTTCCCCAAACAAGTTTGCATCACCCTACCTGTAGTGTATGATGTTGTAGATGAAGAGGTTATAGATGGTGGAACCCTACCTGTATTTGGTGTGTATGATTGCATAGATGAAGGGGTTATAGATGGTGGAGGCCTTAGCGATGACTGCAGGGACAGCTTTCGAGTATGGAGACAGGATGTTAGCATACCTGTGAAGATGAAAGCAGAGAACTTTCACCACACAGCGTCCCAGAACGGACAAGGAGGAAAAAGAACTAACAGAATAATCCGTCCATCGCAGAGCAGCGAAGAGAAATGGAGGGATTAATCCCAAACCCAAAGTGACAGCTGCTGTGTTGGGGGGTGGTGCAGCAATCCTGGTAAACACAGACTGTTGGGGTTAGGGTTCTGACTCTAACCACCAAAATACTGTTTGAACTACCAACTTTGATGTTGCATTTTTGCCACACTGTGCTGTAAATTTGTAGCTGTAATGTTCATATAACGTTATCCTTGTTGCACCAAGTTTGGTAGCTGAGAGGCTCTTTCGGCACTGTTCCTGGTGAATACAGACCGTTCCATGACTGAACTACGCACTTTTAATCCTTGATTTTCTTCTTTCTCTTGACTTTCTACATGCACTGTTGCTCTAGCGTTGTGGCCCTCCCAGTCCCACTCACCCTGCCCAGGATATGAGCGTGACGCAGGCGTACGGAGACCAGGACAGGACATACACCACGATGACCACGAAGGCGATCTTGGCCAGCTTCCACTCGTTCTTGATGTTCTTCTGCCGGACCTTGACAGACTTCCTGGCCTGCGCTCCCAGACGTAGCATCTCCCTGTCGGGGTGACAACACCAGACCTTTCAGGAGCAACGTTCCTCCCTGTCGGGCTGAGAACACCAGACCTTTCAGGAGCAACGTTCCTCCCTGTCGGGGTGACAACACCAGACCTTTCAGGAGCAACGTTCCTCCCTGTCGGGCTGAGAACACCAGACCTTTCAGGAGCAACGTTCCTCCCTGTCGGGCTGAGAACCTTTCAGGAGCAACGTTCCTCCCTGTCGGGCTGAGAACACCAGACCTTTCAGGAGCAACGTTCCTCAGGCAGTGGTCTTCAACCACGGCCCTCAAGGACCAACTTTCCCGAATGTTCTAGACGTTTCCCTGATCCAAGACACCCGATTCAGATAACTGGGTTGTTATAAGGCTTCTGTAGAGCATAAGAACCCGTTCATGTGAATCAGGTGGGTTGGAGCAGGGAAACATCTAGAAAAAAACGTGTTCTGCTTCGTCGCCGTGGGAGAACCCCTCAGGGAACTAAGTTCAGGTTCCTATCCCCTAGTTCTAAGCAGAATCTTTTCATAACGATGGTAATGGTTAAATAAACCGTTTTGTCTGGAAACAGTTAAAGGGTTGCCCCCCACAGGAGAGAGGGAAGAGTCCTTCACGGTTGGAAGGAACCTTGCTTTAGATGGTACTTTACTGTCCACAAGGGAAATAAAAGGGACGCTACTTTTAGAGTGTGTGTGTGTGTGCGTGTGTGTGTGTGTGTGTGGGGGGGGGGGGCTGAAGACCTGGAACAGCCCCCCTCCAGGCCCTACTGAGCAGCTGGTATTTCCCCAGGCTCACAATGTGGCATTTGATTGGACATGGTTGTGAGAGATAGAAAGAGAGAGAGAGAGGCAGAGAAAGAGATAGAGGGAGAGAGAGAGGGAGCGAGAAAGAGAGAGAAAGAGAGAGAGAGAGAGAGAGAGAGAGAGAGAGAGAGAGAGATAGAGGGAGAGAGAGAGAGAGAGGGAGCGAGAAAGAGAGAGAGAAAGAGAGAGAGAGAGAGAGAGAGAGAGAGAGAAGAGAGAGAGAGAGAGAGAGAGAGAGAGAGAGAGAGAGAGAGAGGGAGGGAGGGGGTTATGGTTGATGATGTAACAGTGAATGTTTCATACTTTCTCTCTGGGACTTTTAAGGACTCACAGTGTGTGTGTGTGTGTGTGTGTGTGTGTGTGTCTGCATGCATGTGCGTGCGTGCGTGTATGTGTTTCCTACCTGCCGGCGTTGCGTATAGCCAGGAACATGCAGAGGTAGCAGTACAGGATGATCGCCAGAGGAACGAAAAACACACAGCAACACAGCATCATGGTGTAGCTGCGATTGGCTACCGAGTATGTGACATAGTCCCAGGTACAGGAAGTCATCAGGCCCTCAGGGATATAGGAGCCTGGAAGGGACAAAACACAGAGAAGCAAAAAGGCAGAGGTCAGTACTGATTTGTCAGGATTAGGGATACAACACAGGTTTGTGTGTGTGTGTGAGAGAGAGACAGAGACAGAGACAGAGAGAGAGAGAGAGAGACAGAGAGAGAGAGAGAGAGAGAGAGAGAGAGAGAGAGAGAGAGAGAGAGAGAGAGAGAGAGAGAGACAGAGAGAGAGAGAGACAGAGAGAGAGAGAGAGAGAGAGAGAGAGAGAGAGAGAGAGAGAGAGAGAGAGAGAGACAGAGAGAGAGAGAGACAGAGAGAGAGAGAGAGAGAGAGAGACAGAGAGACAGAGAGACAGAGAGACAGATAGCTTCACACTGAGGTCCGGTTGGTTGTGGACTCACTCCAGCCCACCAGGGGCGCCAGGCTCCAGGCGAGGGAGTACAGCCACACCAGAAGGATGGCCTGGGTAGTGCGGCGCTTGGAGGACCAGCGGATGGCCCGCAGCGGCTGGGTGATCACCACGTAGCGATCGATGGAGATGGCCAGAAGGTTGATCATGGAGGTGATCCCGAACAGAGCGCCACAGAACGCGTACAGTTTACAACCTGGTCACACACACACAGAAAGACAGGTAGATTAATTACAACCTGGTCACACACAGAGAAAGACAGATAGATAGATAACAACCTGGTTACAGAACACACACACACACACACATGGGAAGACATATAGATCACAGCGTGTTTACACACACACACACACACACACACGGAGAGACATAGATTACAGCGTGTTTACACACACAGAGAGAAACGACCTGGTTGAACGGACAGAGCTAACACAGCTAACACTCTGGTTTCATAAACAGTCAGGAGGAGAGACGTATGTGCTGTCCACCTACAGGACTCCCTACGGGGGGAGGCGGGGGAGGGAAGGAGGGCGTGAGAGGAGAGAGATAAGGTGTCTCACCCGTCTCTCCGAACACCCACTCTCTGTTGAGGCAGTTGATGAAGAAGATGGGCGTCTGGGTGAAAGCCATGAGGAAGTCGCTGATGGCCAGGTTCACTATGAAGTAGTTGGGGAGGTTACGAAGCTTCTTGTTGCTGGAGCACACAGGGAGACCGAGTTAGCCGCTGTTAGCTTAGCATCACATGCAATGCAGTCTCTCTTTCTTTCCATCTCTCTTTCTTACTCTCTCTCCATCTCTCTTTCTTTCCATCTCTCTTTCTCTCTCTCCATCTCTTTCTTTCTCTCTCCATCTGTCCATCTCTCTCTCTCTTTGTGACACTCTCTCCCTGTTCACCTTTACTGCCCCGACCCAATTTCTCAAATGCATTAACATCAATAACATAATAGACAAGATGGTGGGATAGATTATCCGTGAACTACGACTAAAATGGAGGATAATCCTGAAACTACAAACACCACACTTCCTTGTGCTGGATACAGTCAGAGCATCCGGATGTCACAAGGACCATGCAGAACATTAACATCTGATCGTTTCTATGAGGATTTAGGAGGTTTGGGGTTAAAGGTCAGGGTTAGGAGTAAGGGGCAAGTTAGGAGAGTTAGGGGTTAGGAGGGTTAGGGGTACAGGTTAAGTTTAGGGTTAAGGTTAAGGTTTAGGTAGGGAAAACATGATTTTAAATGGGACTGAATTGTGAGTCCCAAGAATTGCAAAACAAACTTGTGTGTGTGTGTGTGCTAACCGACATACTTTTCTCACACATGCATACTGTACACACTATACACACACTCACAGTGAATAGCCTCCAGGTAGAGAAACATTGCTCTGGATATAGGTCAGTACAAGTCACCCCATCCAGCACTCTGGACTATGAGGTTCTTTTTATTTCATTATTACTGACAGCTCTTATGCACAGTGCGTGTATCTCATTCAATATTTCAAACGTTGGCCTGTGACCTGACCTTGGGGGGAGGCATGAAACACAAGCAGAAACCAATTAAGACCACATTTTATCTCAAGTCTGCTACGTACAAGGGAGTGTATCAAGACATATCAAATATAGATATTCTTTGGCACTAGCCTTTGGGAAAATACACCCCGGACATTATAACACACACGCAAATGGACTAGTCTTGTCCTTCACCACCCCCCCCCCCCCCCCCCTACAGCTATCTCTCTGAGAGATCCAGATGAAGGCATCTTTAATATTCTCTTTCCTGTTTCCACGGCGAGGAAATGTAGAGAACACAGAGCCGGCTAGCCGCGTTCCACCAGTGTTCCGTGAGCGCGATGTTCCGTGAGCGCGAGTGTTCCGTGAACGCGAGTGTTCCGTGAGCGCGAGTGTTCCGTGAGCGCGAGTGTTCGTGAGCGCGAGTGTTCCGTGGCGCGAGTGTTCCGTGGGCGCGAGTGTTCCGTGGGCGCGAGTGTTCCGTGAGCGCGAGTGTTCCGTGAGCGCGAGTGTTCGTGAGCGCGGTGTCCGTGAGCGCGAGTGTTCCGTGGGCGCGAGTGTTCCGTGGGCGCGAGTGTTCCGTGGGCGCGAGTGTTCCGTGAGCGCGAGTGTTCCGTGAGCGCGAGTGTTCCGTGAGCGCGAGTGTTCCGTGAGCGCGAGTGTTCCGTGAGCGCGAGTGTTCCGTGAACGCGAGTGTTCCGTGAACGCGAGTGTTCCGTGAGTGTTCCGTGAGCGTGAGTGTTCCGTGAACGTGAGCGTGAGCACGGGCTAAATGGAGCGTGCTCAGCATCTGTGTACACGACACGAGACAAGACTTGCCATCACCCAGATCTCCCCAACAAACAATCACCCAGATCTCCCCGACAAACAATCACACATGTCGTTTCCTCTCCTGTCATCTCCTGGGTACAGAGAGTGAAGGCTGCGTAGTTTGGAATCATCAAAAGACTCTGTGTTCGACAAACACAAGAGGATTAACCATGTTGACCTGTTGCTTGGCTCCGCTGCGGAAAAATCTTCAGAATCCTCGCGTTCAACTGCCGATGGACTGTGTTTGCGATGACAATGTTTCTAATCCCAAAACAGGGAATATCTACAAAGATTACAGTGTCAGACCTCTCTCGGGCATAACAAAGATTATGAATGAACCACGTTCAGGGTCCTGAGAAGATTATTAACGTCGAACCGAGAAAGGTTATAACGAAGATTATAGTGTCAGTTGAATTCTATCTGCTGCAGTTGAGATTATGATTTTAAAAAAATTGCTTGACTACACCGCCTCTGAATCTGGATATTTTCGGATTAAAGAGGGAATAAAATCTGGATAAAGCAACGATTAAAGTATCAGTATTTGTTCTAAAAGGTTGAAGTAAAGACTGTATTTCAGCTCGGTGGTCGTAGGCCGACTGTAGAGTCTACTGTACTGTCGCATGATTGGTTCAAACGTCCTTTAAGGAGGAAATACTGGCCTGACCACGTCGAAACTTTATACACACAAAATGGACACTTGGCTCTACCTGTAGAACGCGAACATGACCAGGGCGTTCCCTGTCATCCCCACGATTCCGATCACCACGACGACGCAGGCGATGATGTAGTGGGCGTGGTCGGGGACGTCTACCTTCTTGAAGAAGCTGTGCTCAGGAGGCTCCTCCCCTCGATTCTTTTACCCTTTGGGTAAAAGAATCGAGGGGAGGAGCCTCCTGAGCACAGCTTCTTCAAGAAGGTAGACGTCCCCGACCACGCCCACTACATCATCGCCTGCGTCGTCGTGGTGATCGGAATCGTGGGGATGACAGGGAACGCCCTGGTCATGTTCGCGTTCTACAGGTAGAGCCAAGTGTCCATTTTGTGTGTATAAAGTTTCGACGTGGTCAGGCCAGTATTTCCTCCTTAAAGGACGTTTGAACCAATCATGCGACAGTACAGTAGACTCTACAGTCGGCCTACGACCACCGAGCTGAAATACAGTCTTTACTTCAACCTTTTAGAACAAATACTGATACTTTAATCGTTGCTTTATCCAGATTTTATTCCCTCTTTAATCCGAAAATATCCAGATTCAGAGGCGGTGTAGTCAAGCAATTTTTTTAAAATCATAATCTCAACTGCAGCAGATAGAATTCAACTGACACTATAATCTTCGTTATAACCTTTCTCGGTTCGACGTTAATAATCTTCTCAGGACCCTGAACGTGGTTCATTCATAATCTTTGTTATGCCCGAGAGAGGTCTGACACTGTAATCTTTGTAGATATTCCCTGTTTTGGGATTAGAAACATTGTCATCGCAAACACAGTCCATCGGCAGTTGAACGCGAGGATTCTGAAGATTTTTCCGCAGCGGAGCCAAGCAACAGGTCAACATGGTTAATCCTCTTGTGTTTGTCGAACACAGAGTCTTTTGATGATTCCAAACTACGCAGCCTTCACTCTCTGTACCCAGGAGATGACAGGAGAGGAAACGACATGTGTGATTGTTTGTCGGGGAGATCTGGGTGATTGTTTGTTGGGGAGATCTGGGTGATGGCAAGTCTTGTCTCGTGTCGTGTACACAGATGCTGAGCACGCTCCATTTAGCCCGTGCTCACGCTCACGTTCACGGAACACTCACGCTCACGGAACACTCACGGAACACTCGCGTTCACGGAACACTCGCGTTCACGGAACACTCGCGCTCACGGAACACTCGCGCTCACGGAACACTCGCGCTCACGGAACACTCGCGCTCACGGAACACTCGCGCTCACGGAACACTCGCGCCCACGGAACACTCGCGCCCACGGAACACTCGCGCCCACGGAACACTCGCGCTCACGGAACACTCGCGCTCACGGAACACTCGCGCTCACGGAACACTCGCGCTCACGGAACACTCGCGCCCACGGAACACTCGCGCCCACGGACACTCGCGCCCACGGAACACTCGCGCTCACGAACACTCGCGCTCACGGAACACTCGCGCTCACGGAACACTCGCGCTCACGGGAACACTCGCGCTTCACGGAAACACTCGCGCTCACGGAACACTGGTGGAACGCGGCTAGCCGGCTCTGTGTTCTCTACATTTCCTCGCCGTGGAAACAGGAAAGAGAATATTAAAGATGCCTTCATCTGGATCTCTCAGAGAGTATAGCTGTAGGGGGGGGGGGGGGGGGGGGTGTGAAGGACAAGACTAGTCCATTTTGCGTGTGTGTTATAATTGTCCGGGGTGTATTTTCCCAAAGGCTAGTGCCAAAGAATATCTATATTTGATATGTCTTGATACACTCCCTTGTACGTAGCAGACTTGAGATAAAATGTGGTCTTAATTGGTTTTCTGCTTGTGTTTCATGCCTCCCCCCAAGGTCAGGTCACAGGCCAACGTTTGAAATATTGAATGAGATACACGCACTGTGCATAAGAGCTGTCAGTAATAATGAAATAAAAAGAACCTCATAGTCCAGAGTGCTGGATGGGGTGACTTGTACTGACCTATATCCAGAGCAATGTTTCTCTACCTGGAGGCTATTCACTGTGAGTGTGTGTATAGTGTGTACAGTATGCATGTGTGAGAAAAGTATGTCGGTTAGCACACACACACACACAAGTTTGTTTTGCATTCTTGGGACTCACAATTCAGTCCCATTTAAAAATCATGTTTTCCCTACCTAAACCTTAACCTTAACCCTAAACTTAACCTGTACCCCTAACCCTCCTAACCCCTAACTCTCCTAACTTGCCCCTTACTCCTAACCCTGACCCTTTAACCCCAAAACCTCCTAAATCCTCATAGAAAACGATCAGATGTTAATGTTCTGCATGGTCCTTGTGACATCCGGATGCTCTGACTGTATCCAGCACAAGGAAGTGTGGTGTTTGTAGTTTCAGGATTATCCTCCATTTTAGTCGTAGTTCACGGATAATCTATCCCACCATCTTGTCTATTATGTTATTGATGTTAATGCATTTGAGAAATTGGGTCGGGGCAGTAAAGGTGAACAGGGAGAGAGTGTCACAAAGAGAGAGAGAGATGGACAGATGGAGAGAGAAAGAAAGAGATGGAGAGAGAGAAAGAGAGATGGAAAGAAAGAGAGATGGAGAGAGAGTAAGAAAGAGAGATGGAAAGAAAGAGAGACTGCATTGCATGTGATGCTAAGCTAACAGCGGCTAACTCGGTCTCCCTGTTGTGCTCCAGCAACAAGAAGCTTCGTAACCTCCCCAACTACTTCATAGTGAACCTGGCCATCAGCGACTTCCTCATGGCTTTCACCCAGACGCCCATCTTCTCATCAACTGCCTCAACAGAGAGTGGGTGTTCGGAGAGACGGGTGAGACACCTTATCTCTCTCCTCTCACGCCCTCCTTCCCTCCCCCGCCTCCCCCGTAGGGAGTCCTGTAGGTGGACAGCACATACGTCTCTCCTCCTGACTGTTTATGAAACCAGAGTGTTAGCTGTGTTAGCTCTGTCCGTTCAACCAGGTCGTTTCTCTCTGTGTGTGTAAACACGCTGTAATCTATGTCTCTCCGTTGTGCTGTGTGTGTGTGTGTGTAAACACGCTGTGATCTATATGTCTTCCCATGTGTGTGTGTGTGTGTGTTCTGTAACCAGGTTGTTATCTATCTATCTGTCTTTCTCTGTGTGTGACCAGGTTGTAATTAATCTACCTGTCTTTCTGTGTGTGTGTGGACCAGGTTGTAAACTGTACGCGTTCTGTGGCGCTCTGTTCGGGATCACCTCCATGATCAACCTTCTGGCCATCTCCATCGATCGCTACGTGGTGATCACCCAGCCGCTGCGGGCCATCCGCTGGTCCTCCAAGCGCCCGCACTACCCAGGCCATCCTTCTGGTGTGGCTGTACTCCCTCGCCTGGAGCCTGGCGCCCCTGGTGGGCTGGAGTGAGTCCACAACCAACCGGACCTCAGTGTGAAGCTATCTGTCTCTCTGTCTCTCTGTCTCTCTGTCTCTCTCTCTCTCTCTCTCTCTCTGTCTCTCTCTCTCTGTCTCTCTCGCTCTCCTCTCTCTCTCTCTCTCTCCTCTCTCTCTACTCTCTCTCTCTCTGTCTCTCTCTCTCTCTGTCTCTCTCTCTCTCTCTCTCTCTCTCTATCTCTCTCTCTCCTCTCTCTCTCTCTCTCTGTCATCTCTCTCTCTCTCTCTGTCTCTGTCTCTGTCTCTCTCTCACACACACACACAAACCTGTGTTGTATCCCTAATCCTGACAAATCAGTACTGACCTCTGCCTTTTTGCTTCTCTGTGTTTTGTCCCTTCCATGCTCCTATATCCCTGAGGCCTGATGACTTCCTGTACCTGGGACTATGTCACATACTCGGTAGCCAATCGCAGCTACACCATGATGCTGTGTTGCTGTGTGTTTTTCGTTCCTCTGGCGATCATCCTGTACTGCTACCTCTGCATGTTCCTGGCTATACGCAACGCCGGCAGGTAGGAAACACATACACCGCACGCACGCACATGCATGCAGACACACACACACACACACACACACACCACACTGTGAGTCCTTAAAAGTCCCCAGAGAGAAGTATGAAACATTCACTGTTACATCATCAACCATAACCCCCTCCCTCCCTCTCTCTCTCTCTCTCTCTCTCTCTCTCTCTCTCTCTCTCTCTCTGTCTCTCTCTCTCTCTCTCTCTCTCTCTCTGCTTTCTCTCTCTCTTTCTCGCTCCCTCTCTCTCTCTCTCTCCCTCTATCTCTCTCTCTCTCTCTCTCTCTCTCTCTCTCTCTCTCTTTCTCTCTCTCTTTCTCGCTCCCTCTCTCTCTCCTCTCTCTCTTTCTCTGCCTCTCTCTCTTTCTATCTCTCACAACCATGTCCAATCAAATGCCACATTGTGAGCCTGGGGAAATACCAGCTGCTCAGTAGGGCCTGGAGGGGGGCTGTTCCAGGTCTTCAGCCCCCCCCCCCCACACACACACACACACGCACACACACACACACTCTAAAAGTAGCGTCCCTTTTATTTCCCTTGTGGACAGTAAAGTACCATCTAAAGCAAGGTTCCTTCAACCGTGAAGGACTCTTCCCTCTCTCCTGTGGGGGGCAACCCTTTAACTGTTTCCAGACAAAACGGTTTATTTAACCATTACCATCGTTATGAAAAGATTCTGCTTAGAACTAGGGGATAGGAACCTGAACTTAGTTCCCTGAGGGGTTCTCCCACGGCGACGAAGCAGAACACGTTTTTTTCTAGATGTTTCCCTGCTCCAACCCACCTGATTCACATGAACGGGTTCTTATGCTCTACAGAAGCCTTATAACAACCCAGTTATCTGAATCGGGTGTCTTGGATCAGGGAAACGTCTAGAACATTCGGGAAAGTTGGTCCTTGAGGGCCGTGGTTGAAGACCACTGCCTGAGGAACGTTGCTCCTGAAAGGTCTGGTGTTCTCAGCCCGACAGGGAGGAACGTTGCTCCTGAAAGGTTCTCAGCCCGACAGGGAGGAACGTTGCTCCTGAAAGGTCTGGTGTTCTCAGCCCGACAGGGAGGAACGTTGCTCCTGAAAGGTCTGGTGTTGTCACCCCGACAGGGAGGAACGTTGCTCCTGAAAGGTCTGGTGTTCTCAGCCCGACAGGGAGGAACGTTGCTCCTGAAAGGTCTGGTGTTGTCACCCCGACAGGGAGATGCTACGTCTGGGAGCGCAGGCCAGGAAGTCTGTCAAGGTCCGGCAGAAGAACATCAAGAACGAGTGGAAGCTGGCCAAGATCGCCTTCGTGGTCATCGTGGTGTATGTCCTGTCCTGGTCTCCGTACGCCTGCGTCACGCTCATATCCTGGGCAGGGTGAGTGGGACTGGAGGGCCACAACGCTAGAGCAACAGTGCATGTAGAAAGTCAAGAGAAAGAAGAAAATCAAGGATTAAAAGTGCGTAGTTCAGTCATGGAACGGTCTGTATTCACCAGGAACAGTGCCGAAAGAGCCTCTCAGCTACCAAACTTGGTGCAACAAGGATAACGTTATATGAACATTACAGCTACAAATTTACAGCACAGTGTGGCAAAAATGCAACATCAAAGTTGGTAGTTCAAACAGTATTTTGGTGGTTAGAGTCAGAACCCTAACCCCAACAGTCTGTGTTTACCAGGATTGCTGCACCACCCCCCAACACAGCAGCTGTCACTTTGGGTTTGGGATTAATCCCTCCATTTCTCTTCGCTGCTCTGCGATGGACGGATTATTCTGTTAGTTCTTTTTCCTCCTTGTCCGTTCTGGGACGCTGTGTGGTGAAAGTTCTCTGCTTTCATCTTCACAGGTATGCTAACATCCTGTCTCCATACTCGAAAGCTGTCCCTGCAGTCATCGCTAAGGCCTCCACCATCTATAACCCCTTCATCTATGCAATCATACACACCAAATACAGGTAGGGTTCCACCATCTATAACCTCTTCATCTACAACATCATACACTACAGGTAGGGTGATGCAAACTTGTTTGGGGAAAGCTTTTTCGAAAATATTTGTTAAACCTTTCAAAAGTTTTTTTTCTAAAGGTTGAAAAAATAGTTTCTACAAAGACTGTTTCAACAATTCGAAACTTAGTTTTTTTTAACAACTTTTTTGGAAAATATTTGTTCAACCTTTCCAAAAGTTTTTCCACACACAGCAGGACACAAAAAGTTTATACCACCAAATACAGATTCAAACTAAAGTAACAAGCCTCGCTTTAAAATGTAAAAAGTAGAAAGAACTGATTCATAGTGTCCATGAAAGTAGTGAAGTAAAGTACTGATACCAGAAAAATCTACTTAAGTACAGTAACAAAGTATTTGTACAAAGTATTTGTACTTTGTTACTTCCCATCTCTGACAACATCATACACACCAAACACAGGCTCCAACGTATCACCACCATTATCCACACCAAGATGACAGACACACATCAAGATCTCATACACACCTGGTAGATGTATCCTTCAGTTTGGCTAAACCTGCCCCCCCCCCCCCACCCCCACACAGGACGACCCTGGCAGAGAAGGTGCCGTGTTTGCGGTGTCTACAACCCTCCCCCAGGAAGGAGTGCATCTCTTCCTTCAACAGCGAGTCCTCCTATCGAGACTCCACCATCAGCCGCCAATCCACCATGTCCCGGACGCATTTCTGCCCCTCCTCCTCACTCTCATCCAATGACGTGGTACGGATAACCCCGGGGGCGGGGTTAGGACGGTGTTGGGTTGTCAGGGGTGCTGGGGGTCTGGATCATACAAGAGCTAGGTCAAAGGTCAGATAAAAGTCAACACTCATTTACGTTTTTCTTTTTTTGTATGCTTGTGTGTCTTGGTTTGGCTTTTATTTTATTTTTTTTAAGTTATCCAAAAACGAAAGTCCTTATTTTTCTAGAAGAATAACAGGAGCATTCAAAACCCAACGAGAACTCAAATGTCCTAATCCCAAATTTCATTTCCTTACATGATGTAACATCCTGAAGCAAAATACTCTCATCCAGGAAGAGAATACACCAACAGACAAAAAGAAAGAAACGTGAAGTTGTTATGACCAGATAACAGCATTTCTGTCAAAGGCTATCACTGCATTTTAGGTGTAAAACATTTCACAAACAGCTGTACGTTAAAACCGGGACTCTTTGTGAAGGCAGAGCCAGAAAGAGTGAGTGTGTGAAGTCTGTCTGGGCTGAGCTGAGCTTGCTACCTTTCTCAGAGGACTTACAGCTCATCCTCATCGCTGGAGGGTTCAGAAAACCTTTTCTGAGCCTTTTCATGAGAATGTAAACCCAGAGCAGCAGACCAGAGATGGGTTCCCTGTGTCCAGGCTTACGGCCAGACCAGCCTCTAAGCCTGCCAACCCAGCCCCAGCCCCCAGCCCCATTCCCCAGCCCCAGCCCCAGCCCCCAGCCCCAGGCCCTAGCCCCCAGCCCTAGCCCCCAGCCCCCAGCCCCAGGCCCTATCCCTAACCCTGTGTATTCCGTGCGTGCAGGTGTTTGTGGACGTGGAGCTGGACTCCCTGCAGAGGAAGACTGACTCGTTCAGGAGCATGTCGTCCTTCGGCACGCCCAGAGGACAGCAGAGCAAGAAGAGGCTCCTGAGAGACAAGACCAAGTTCCACTCTGCAGAGAGGGTGAGGGGAGCTCCCATCAGCACAACCCCAACCATGACCCTCAACCCCAACCATGACCCTCAACCATGACCCAACCATGACCCTCCACCCCAACCATGACCCTCAACCATGACCCAACCATGACCCTCCACCCCAACCATGACCCTCAACCATGACCCAACCATAACCACGACCCCAAACTGCCTAAACCACCCAAAAAACGTAACATGCTGAAGCAAAACACAGCCCTGAGATCATTGGTCGTCACTAACCAAACTCGTCTCCCCGTCTCTCTCTTGCGCGTGTGTGTTCCCCCAGCCTCAGCCAATCGCTGCGGACCCCGCCGGCGCCTGCGAACACGAGTTGGTCTCCAGCTCCGTCACCATGGCGACCGTCCCCCTGCTAGTCCTGCCCGGGAGGCGGAGCCAAAGCGTCCAGCTGTTCAGCGGTGCGGAGGAGCCCAACGCAGGAAGCAGGTTGAGCGGACAGCACAGAAGCAGCATGAGCCAGCTGGCCGCCACCGGACAGCCTCCCGGTCAACTGGACGCTGCCATCCCACAGATCATCATCAGCCCCACGTCCGAGAGCAGCCTCGTCAACCAGGAGGAGAGGGAGGAGGGGGAGGAGGAGAGGGAGGAGGAGGAGAGGGAGGAGGAGGAGAGGGAGGAGGGGGAGGAGGAGGATGTTTTGGGAGGCAGGGAAGAGAGAGGTCTGTACCAGGAGGAGAAAGCTGGAGATGTGAGCAGAGAGAAAAGAACCATCCTGGAGGACCTGAGGACGTTGAACTGCTCTTCAGAACTTATCGGGTCTGTGGAGCGCTTCCTCTCCACCTGACCCCCCGGCCGGACGCGTCACGGTCCCAACTCTTTCTGACCCCCTGATAACCCCCTGATGACCCCCTTCACTCTCGGAAACAACAAAGAATCATCACGTGAGACCATTAAAGGTTTCCCCTAACAACTCCTTGAAATATTTTTTTAAATAATATATATATTCTCCGAGTTTCCAAAGATACTGATGGTTTGATGATAAGAATAAGTTAATTTAACAGACGCATTCATCCAAAGCAACATGCATGTGGGAATTTGAACCTGCGACTTCTTGATCTGTAGTCTAATGCTCTAACCCCTGAGCCTCGCCCATCACCAATCCCAGACTCACGTCAGATGAGGAGTGGGAGGTCGTCTTTCGGACCCAGAAAACCTCCTCCCAAAAACCTCCAAAACGTGGTCCTACTTAGGGTTAAAGGAGTTTCCGTAGTGAAGGACTGTGGACAGACTAGTTCCTCTGCTCTGCTGACCCTTTAACAAACACACACTACCTCCCTCACCCAACTTCAGGAGGAGCTTGTTTGGGAGTCCAGGAGATGGCTCTTCCTGCTTCCGACCTTTCACCTGGAGTTGGATGTACTTCCTGATGTACTTCCTGATGTACTTCCTGATGTACTTCCAGTACTTCCTGCCAACTTCATAACTTCCTTCCTAACTCTCTCCAAACTGAACTGTAGAGGAATCTTGGGATTAATAATCTAGGAGTTAAATTCTGGATTCTCTGACTGTATGAGGAAGTCTAAAAATAGGTTAATCTTCTTGCGCAAATTTTTATTTTTAGTTGAATTAGCTAAACTCACTCATTAGTATAAATACTGGCAAAACGTCCCAGAATATATTTAAATAAATAATACATATATTTTTCTGTATTGATTGAAACAGTGTTTCTGAAATCTTATTCCTATTTATTCTGTTTGTTACATTTTTTGTTCAACCTTGCTTGTTTCATCACTCTGTAAATCAATGTCTTGACCAACCGTTAACCATCTTAATCCTGATTTTGTGTGTAATCTTAGCATTGAGAGTTGTCTGTAAGTGAAAGCGTGTTTTGTACAGGATAACCAGACCCCCCTGCCTCAGACTGTTACCACAGAACACAGACTAACAGTGACACTTAGGTGTTGGAGCCAGCCGAGCGATTAATAGGTGACAGAGACTGTAAACAGATAACAAGACACAGTTCTTCCTGTTACAGTTGAACACACTGAATAACAACCGTTATTTAAATCACTTTTTTTTGTCAATTTCCATATAGACTCATTTACATGATGTAACGATGTAACATAATTCTCCTGATGTTTTAATCTTCTGCTCAGACAGGATGTTACGTGTTTGTGCAGATCAGAGCGCTGCAGTGTGGTTGTGACAGATGATGGTGATTTGGATGTTGTTTGCGTTGG
>CM042879.1:7856844-7861844 GCA_023658055.1 Thaleichthys pacificus | reverse complement strand
CCACCCACCCACCCACCCTCACCCCACCCACCCACCCTCACCCCACCCTCACCCCACCCTCACCCCACCCTCACCCCACCCTTCGCCCGCCAATCTGTTGCGTAACTTTCACTCACCAGTTTCTATGACACTCTTCTCAGCGTAAACATGATTCCACTGCCAAGTCACCTGTTCTAGTGCTTAACCCCCCATCCTCCTCCTCCTCTTCCTCCACGCCCTTACATCCTGGTGACCCCTGTTGACCTATGACCTCTAAGAGGCGTGGACAGAGGTGTGGATCCCTCAGTGTGTATGGCCTGGACCTGAACACACACTCCGTCTCACACACACACCTTGGCTGGGACAGCTAATGAAGCACATCCTGTGTGTGTGTGTGTGTGTGTGTTGGGGTGTGAGTGTGTGAATGTTAATATGTGTGCTCCGCCCAAGTGTTTGAATTAAATTCTTCTGACATGGTGAAGTTTCATACAGGCTGCGTCTTCCTGGTGTGAGAAGAGAGAGGAGGACTTCCTCCACATATAAACACTGCCTTGGAGACAAACCGTCTCTCTGTCACACAAAGGTCGCACGCTCCTCTCTCTCTCTCTCTCTCTCTCTCTCTCTCTCTCTCTCTCTCTCCCCCTCTCTACCTCTCCTCTTCTCTCCCCTTCTCTGCTTTCCCCTCAGGGGGAAAATCCTGCCATGATTGTCTCATCGTAGCAGTCTAAAACTGGCAGGATGAACACAGCATATAGCTATGGGCCAACCCTGGTTGAGTGTGTGTGTGTGTGGGGAGGTCTGTGTGTGTGTGTGTGTGTGTGGGGGGGGGGGGGGATAAATGATGTCAGAGTATTGAGTATTGACATGTGGACAGAGTCTTCTGTCCACATGTTCATCTCCCTCTGTTCTGCGTGTCTCTGTTCTGGAACATTCCTCCCTGAGCCCGTCTGAGGAGAGCCCTGGGAGGTTATCTCTGGGCTAACCATCAGCTCCACCTTAAGCACTCAGTCCATGTTCCCAAAATATCTGGATGGAAGCTAGGCTGCTTCCCCCTTCCCCCCCCCCCTCACCACCCCCTCACCACCCCCTCACCACCCCCTCACCACCCCCTCACCACCCCCTCATCACCCCCTCATCACCCCCTCACCCCAGACAACCGACCCCAGCTCACCCCATCTCCCCTCCTCTTCTCCACCACCATCCTCTCAATTGCCCTCTTCCCATCCCTTCCCTCCCCCTCCTCCCTCCCTCCCCCCTCCTCTCCCCTCCTCATTATAAATGATCCGACCCGCTCCTCAGTGTGAGTGTTGGCTGGGGAGAGTCCACAGTCAGACCAGGGGGGGGTTTGGGAAGCGTACCTCAGTCTGTTCACCTGATCTGGAGTTACTTTGTCTCTCTGTTATTCACTGGACGCCCTCACTCCTGAGGTACGTCTTGTGTGTGTGGGTTAGGGTTAGGGTTAGGGTTAGGGTTAGGGTTAGTTGGGTTAGGGTTAGGGTTAGGGTTAGGGTTAGTTGGATGTATGTGTGGATGTTTTCTATCCATGTCTCTCTATCCATTCACAGGTACATGTTTGTGTTATGTGTGTGTGTGCGTGTCTGGGAATAGCTTCCTGGTTTGAGGGGCTGTGTGTCGTGTCTGGGAGTAGCTTCCTGGTTGTGTGGACAGGCTGAGCTCTATTGTTTTACCCTACAACAGGACATCAGGCTTTAATTACAACATTTGTTTTCTTATGGATGTTTATGTCCTCATATTGTTTGCCACCATGTGCTCTGACTGGGAACAGTAATGTGTGCTGCTATTGTTATGAAATGTTTCATAATGTATGACGTAACTTCTGAAGAACTGAAGGGGAATGACAAGATAATTCGAGTGGTGTACTGTAAACTGTTAAAAAAAATACAACCGTTACCTTGACTAAATACGATTTATTGTTCCAGGAAATATGTTCTTTTATGTTTATTAGTTTGAAGAGCAGAAAGGTTTTGAATACAATGTGTTCTGCTTTTATGTCATCTGCCAGGCCTGGGAGTTTGATTGACAAGTACCACAGCCAGTGACATCATCACACAAGCATGAGCAGCACCAATTACAGCGTGACTCTGTCAGGCCCCGCCCCCTGGGGGTTTCGACTGCAGGGGGGGAAGGACTTTAACATGCCCCTCACCATCTCCAGGGTGAGTACCCACGCACACACACACCACACACACACCCCACACACACACCACACACACACATGCACAGTTAACAGTCTTCCACTCTGCTCTGGAATGCCCACAATGCCATGTGGCTGTTGAGTGACAAAAAGTCTTGATGTGACTTTCCCAGCCCCTCGACCCCCCTCCCTCTCCTCCCCCTCCTCCCCCCTCCTCTGTCCCTGCACACAACTCACACCTTGCCTTTTCTGAGTGTGTTTCTGATTGAAGCCCTCACCAGGACTGTGGGGACGCAGTCTTTAGTGTCCCCGCCTCACACAGAGTCCTGCAGGGTATCTCGCCAAGAGAGACAATGTTCTGACCAATGTCACCAACACCAACTGCCGCGGGGCGTTCTGTTCCAGACTCGTGTTCAGCGGGGGAGGGGGGGGGGTGAACTAAGGTCACGCTCGTCACCCATCGCTCTTGTTCCTGGGACAAACCTGCTCCTCTGACATTAGCGTCCAAGCTCAACTGTCACAGAACCTTCCAGAAGCCCAATGAGATTTCAGTCAGGACGATTCCGGGGTGGTGAGGTGAGCTAGTTATCCAGCGCTGTCACCACTGTTGGCTTGTCGTCAGGTCCGCTGGTCGGCTAGCCCTAACTCCACGCTAGCTTTTCAGGGGAACCTGAGACTGACGGATGGGTTTACATTTACATTACATTTAGTCATTTAGCAGACGCTCTTTTGAGTTGCCAGATTATGTGCCAGCATCCCTCCCCAGTTGCCAGGTTTGTGTTTTTTGTTTTGTAAGTGAAACTCTGCCTCTGAGCCGTGAGAATCGGCTTGGCTGGAAATCCTCAATTTATTTAATTTTTTCTTTGCCCGACTGGCAGCCGATCATCCTGTGTGTTTGTGTGAACCCTCAGTGAACGTTCTGGTCCTGGTCCAGAACGTTCACTGAGGGTTTGCATCTGCATCATGTTCGTTAAGCTTTCCCAACTGCCGTTTCCACCAGGCCCAAAAACAGATAGGACGTTATACTTCTACCTCTGATGTTATTTGTATGTAGCTGTGGAGAAAAGCGTCCGATGAGCCACACAATGGCAATTAAGCGTTTGGGTGAAAGAGCATCAGGTCTGCAGGCGTGGTCAGTCGAGGAGCGGCGATGACAGCGAGACGTCCTCTGATGTGACTCCAGTCTAGAAGTTTCTGTCGAGTCCGTCCCTCCCTTTCACTCTGTCGGCCTGTTAAATCTCCCACGAGACATGACTCCTGCCTCATAAACACTGTTGTTTTCACTCCCACAGTGAAGCCAACTTATTAAATGTACGTTTTCCTTTTTTGGGGTAAGTAGGCGGGGCTTCTGACCACTGTGAAGAGCCACGGGACAAAAACACTCAGTCCAGTCAGGTCAAAACTGGTCTGGTCTGGTCCAGTAAGGTCTGGTCTGGTCTGATCTGGTCCGGTCTGGTCTGGTCTGATCCGGTCTGGTCCAGAAAGGTCTGGTCTGGTCCGGTAAGGTTTGGTCTGATCCGGTTTTCTCTAGTCCAGTAAGGTCTGATCCGGTCTGATCCAGTCTGGTCTGGTCTGCTCCAGTGCATCAATTCCACTGTTGCGCCTGTCTCTCTGCCAGGCAGGCTTCTCTAAAGGAGGCTTAGAGGGATGGAGCTGTTTCTGGAGCGTCAATAAAACCTTTTACAGGCTCACCCAGCCACATCCTCTCCACAGCTGGACAGATAGTCCATACTGAGGTCTCTTAGAAGACCCAGTACTGTACTCATGCATGTCTCCTGAGACAGCAAGCCTGCAAGGTTAAAGATTAACACTCCGATTTCAGGGTCAAACAACCTAAATACAAACGATGACAGCATTTATGACGATAAAGGAAGCACATTTTGTTCGCTGCTAATATAACTGTCTTTTCAATTGAATCAATTACTTTGGGAGACTTTTATGGGAAGAGGACAGAGTTGAAATAAACGCTGCAGAAAGTGGCCGACACCATCCAACGATGTGAAGAGGCGGTTTTGTTTTGAATCATTAAACAGCTCTGGCTTGCCGACTCCAGACTTCTGGACCTCTGTAGCTCTACTGCTTTGACTGACAGAACCTCCTTGTCAGTCCTGTATTTGTCTTATTCCAAGAAACTCCGAGCCAGGAACAACCGTTTATCACTTCCTCTCTCATAAAGTCTGACTTCCTGTCTCCCTGATAGGTCTTTCAGCGGTCGGCCATGTTGTGTTTGGCCTGGTAGGGAAGGAGCTATTCTGACACGCTGAAGAGAAAGAGGGGGCATGCTGGGAAATGTAGTTTTCCTTTAGTAGTCCGTCAGACATGCAGAGCTTAGTCTACCAGCTGGACTCCAGTGCTGCATAGTTAGATAAGCCCGCTTGTATGTAGCTAACAGAGTCAGGTGGCTGAGCGGTGAGGGAGTCGGGCTAGTAACCAGAAGGTCGCTGGTTCGATTCCCGGCCGTGTCACATGACGTTGTGTCCTTGGGCAAGGCACTTCACCCTACTTGCCTCGGGGGGAATGTCCCTGTACTTACTGTAAGTCGCTCTGGATAAGAGCGTCTGCTAAATGACTAAATGTAATGTAATGTGTATGATGATGACAGACAGGAGATCTCTGTTGTAGCCCTCTCAAATACTCTCACCTGTCTCACACTGAGATGCTAATCTGACTGTATGCCGCCTCCCAGAGCCAGGAAAATCCCCCTCCCCCTGTCTCCTCCCAGGCCCCCCACTGTCTCTCCTCTCGTCCGTAATTACATCAACACAACAGTGGGTCGTTTAGGAGAAGCTAATGACCTTTTACAACGTCCTAACAGGGCCGACGCGCGCGCTGGGCGCCGTGTAGCTAGCCCGGTCTCTGGAGCGCC
>CM042879.1:7846844-7851844 GCA_023658055.1 Thaleichthys pacificus | reverse complement strand
TTAATTCAAACACAAGTGATCGAGGACCAATAAGATCCTTGGATTTCACAATTGGCGGGATCATCAGCTGTCAATCATCAATGCAGCCAATGAGCGCTGACATTCCCATCTCACAATTAGACAACCACCATTGCTGTTGTTGGGTCTGACATACAAGACTGCGGTTGTCAGCTTGACAGGGACTCTTAACCAATCAGAAAGTAGAGAGGCCAGGGGGAGGGTTTACGAGTGTAAATCAATCTTGTGAAATCAAAACGAGACGTTTTTATTTGGTGCTTGGGGATAAATGAATTGGATCTGTGCGTGGAACTGATGCTCTCTCTAACTCACCCACTCACTCTCTCTCACTCTCACTCTCACTCTCTCTAACTCACCCACTCACTCTCTCTCACTCTCTCTCTCACTCTCTCTAACTCATCCATTCCTCTCTCTCTCTCTCTCTCTCATCTCTCTCTCTCTCTCTCTCTCTCTCTCTCTCTCTTCGTCCTCCTCACTCACTCTCTCTCACTCTCTCTCTATACTCTCCATCTCTCTGTTTCTACCTTCTCAACCTAACATCTGTGGTTCATCTCTCTCTCTCTCTCTCCTCTCTCTCTCTCTCTCTCTCTCTCTCTCTCTCTGTCTCTGTTTCCTCTTAAATCAGCCTTTATTTGGAAAAGGAATAAACAACTTGTCTGGTGTTCATACACACACAGATACGCATTCCTGTCGCTTCCAACCGTCTCTTTCCACTCCAATCTCTTTGCTATCTGACCCACAGAGCAGACAGAGAGAGAGAGAGAGAGGGAGAGAGAGACAGTGAGAGAGAGAGGGAGAGAGAGATAGAGAGAAAGTGGCTTGAAGAAAAAGAGAGAGAGAGAGAAAGAGAGGGATGAAGAGAGAGAGAGAAAGAGCGGGATGAAGAGAGAGAGAGGTAAGAGAGAAAATGACTTTTTCGGAGCAAAGGCTATAAAAACGAACTATAACAGGCAAAGGAGATTGTTTCTTTTCCATTACACGGCTTCCTTATTAAAGACCAGATGTGTTCCTCCATATTCCTGCAACCCAGGGTCAGAGCACAGCATGGCTGTTCTCTCACAGCCTATAAGACCAGCCTCACCCCCGGTTATGACCCTGGCGATCTGGGGGAAATCACGTCAACCAGCAAAGCAGAGCTCTGAAAGGTTCCAAAATGGCCGCCCAGTTGCCAGGACCTGTGATTAGGTTTGCTGTGTGCTCAGTGAAACTGGGGGTGTGTGTTTTTAATACATCCCTCCCGTTTAGCGTGCAACTATTCACCAGAGATAATCCCATAAGGTGTCCTGAAAGCAAACTGAAAATCTGAACCGAGTAGTTTGAACCTCTAGTTTGAATCTGAACCTCTAGTCAGCCTCTAGTCAGCCTCTAATGAAGCGATCAAACACAACAGCCTCCATCTGGGGATTAGAGAGTCCTGGTGCTGCATGAGAGATATTACACAGCAGGGGAGTGGAGGGCTCAATGACGAATAACAGGAAATATGTAGCTTCAACCTAATCATCCAGTCCGATGATTGGTTGGTTTAATCATCCAGTCCGATGATTGGTTGGTTTAATCATCCAGTCTGATTCTACCTCACCAGGAGGGTTACAACAATACTTTTTCCCCATCTCTTCATCACATCCGATCGTTTTTCTTTTGGTACGGCGTAAAGTTGTGTGAAGAGGCTTCAAGTATCGAAATGTCTCTCTACAAGTCTGACATGTATAAAAAACGGCATCTAAAAAAAGAGCTGTTTGGAAAACGTTAGGATTAGATTTGTTATCGTAGAAGATCTGGCATTGAGTCCGAAATCATAAAAGTGCCATGAGGTCAACGATATCTTTTATTAGTGCATTGAGATGGTGTTCTCATCAGCGTAGTCTGGGGGGGGGGGGGGGGGGGGGCAGGGGGAGGGCAAACAGCCCCACCCACATGCCCCCACCCCCCCCCCCCCTTCATGGGTGACTGTTCTGGGTCTGTTGTATCTGCCGTCAGACCAAAGAGCAAACATCTTCAATCCTTCAGCGCCGCGACAGAATAGACAGCGACGTCGCCACGGTGACTCCAGACTGCTCTGTAAGCGAGGGTCGCGCTAAGCGTGGTGTGTGTGTGTCGCACTAGCGTGGTGTGTGTCGCACTAGCGTGGAGTGTGTGTGTGTCACACTACGTGGTGTGTGCTGTCTCTGAGTCACTCTCTCTCCCGGCGCTGAGAGAGTGTGTGTGTGTGTGGTGTGTTAATACACGATAGCCTACAGACATGTTTGTTTGTCTTGGTGAAGGAGGCTTGTTGTGTTGAGATGTGATGTTGGTCCTGCTGGAGGGGGGGGGGGGGGGGGGGGTGGGGGGGGGTTAGCATTTGGCAGGGATACATGCCTGTAGGCTCACACACACAACACACACAGACACACACAGACACAACCTCAGACACACACACAGACACACAGACACACAGACACATAAATAAAGTTAGTTGAGTTTGTTTGTTACTGTTTTCAATTGTGCTATCAGTGGTCTGATCTTGCTTGCGTAAAGGGCATAGAGTGATAACATTGTATGCCAGCTCTTTCAACCTCTCTCTTTCCTCTCTCATTCCTCACTCCCCTCTCTTTCTCTCAGCCTGTGTGAAGCCTGTGGCTTCTATACGGTCAGTGGAAGTGAACTCTCTATCTCCTCCTCTATCTCTATCCTCCTCTCTCTCTCTATCTCTCTCCCTCTCTCTCTCATCCCCTCCCTACTCTCTCATCCCCTCCCTCTCTCTCTTCCTCCATCTCTATCTCCTCTCTCTCTATTCTCTATCTCCTCTCTCTCATCTCTTATCTCTCTCTATCTCCATCTCCTCTCTCTCCGCTCTCTCTCATCCCCTCCCTCTCTTTCTCATCATCCCTTCTCTCTCCTCTCTATCCCCTCCCTCCTCTCTTCTCCCTCTCTCTCATCCCCTCTCTCTCTTCCTCTCCTCTCTCTCTCCTCTCTCTCTCTCTCTCTCTCTCTCTCTCTCTCTCTCTCCCCCATTCTCTCTCTTGACTGAGCCCTTTGTAACAAGTGGTAGTTGTTTGAAGCCATGAAGCCCATGTTGACACAGAAAACTGGGAAATCTCTGAAGCATAGACACAGAATCTCTCTCAGATACCTCTCAGATTACCGATGACCTCAGCGTGATCTGATTGGTGTTTATTTCAATGTGCTGAGACGGTGAGATGTTCTGCAGCACTGACACTGATCTTGATAATAAACTTGATGAAGATAACAGGGACACACAAATGCTCACCCACCCCACTGTGCACACACACACCACACAACGCACACACACACACACACATGCACACACACACTGAAACACACGTACACAACCACCCTCTACACACACCCAAACACACACATGCTCACATATCCCCCCCCCCACACACCACACACACAACAACACACACACACACACACACACACACACACACTCACGACACACATTCACACAACACACATCACAGCTGCTCCACCACACAGAAGTCTATTTCTGGAGTCTATCTTGGCTCTGCGTGGCTGGATTGTTTACAGAGTGTTTGGGATAGATTTTCAATCTGTTTGCATTATTTTTCTCTGAATTGCGAACCCTGTCCCCCCCCCCCCCCCACACTCTGGTAAAGCTATCCTAAACCTGTGTCTCTGAGGAGATGGCACCTTATTCGTTCCCTGCTCTTTAAGATGGCATGTTGGGCGGTGGTCTCCAGTGACACCCAGCTTGAACTCTGCAGCTGACGCAGGAGAACATTCTAGCAGTGTACCCATGTCAACATCAACACGGACGTAGCGACTTAGCTAAGGTGAAGAATGAGCCTCAGTGCTAAAATGTTGCTAATCCAGGCATTGTTAATCCAGAGTAAGGCTGGGTCTGGTCTTGATCTAGGTTTGGACCTGGTCTGGGTCTAGCTCTGGTCTGGGCCTGGTCTGGTCTGGGCCTGGTCTGGTCTGCTGGGCCTAGGCTCTGGTCTGGGCCTGGTCTGGTTGCTCTGGGTCTAGGTCCTGGTCTGGTCTAGGCCTGGTCGGTCTGGGCCTGGTCTGGTCTGGGCCTTGGTCTGGGTCTAGCTCTGGTCTGGGCCTGGTCTGTCTGGGTCTAGCTCTGGTCTGGCCTGGTCTGGTCTGGTTGTCTGGGTCTGGTCTGGGTCTAGCTCTGGTCTGGGCCTGGTCTGGGTCTAGCTCTGGTCTGGGCCTGGTCTGGTCTGGGTCTGGTCTGGGTCTAGCTCTGGTCTGGTACTGGGGCCTGGTCTGGTCTGGGTCTAGCTCCTGAGTCGGGGCCTGGTCTGATCTCTTACCCTCCATGTGATGGTATGTTTGAACAGTTCCAGTGTGATTCAGAGGAGGTTTAGATGCAGAGGAGGTTTAGATGCAGATGCTCTGAGCTTGAGGAACCAGGCCAGGACAGCAGTCATTATCACAGCAGCTCCACTTAGGGAGGGGCTCGGAGGGGAGGAAGGCTTTAAAATCACCAACCCCAGTGCCAGTTATTCTGTCATTGTTTATGTCCGGGGTCAGGCTGTCTGGAACCAGACCTGATGAAAAGCACTTTATTAGATCTAAAAGATAACACTCCCCTCCCCTCCTCTCCCCTCCCCTCTCTTCTCCTCTCCTCTCCTCCTCTCCCCTCCCCTCTCTCCTCTCCTCCTCTCCTCCCCTCTCCTCTCTCCTCTCCTCTCCTCTCCTCTCCTCTCCCCTCCTCTCCTCTCCTCTCCCTCCTCTCCTCTCCTCTCCTCTCCTCCCCTCCCCTCCCCTCCCCTCCCCTCACCTCCCCTCCCCTCTCCTCTGTAACTCCTTTCAGTAACAGCCATTAAGAACTGAAATAACTCACAGACCTGCATACATAAGTGAAACAGATCAAACAGTTTAAAGTACCTTAAGGTCTATTTGATTTACCTCAGTGCGCACTTTTGGGGCTGTTTCATTTTAAATCAAGTGCACCCTTGCTTTTGGACAGGACACTTAACAGTACTATATCAATATTTAACTGTATA